>JBBPDB010000153.1:15988407-16013157 GCA_037974465.1 Brachypetersius altus | reverse complement strand
AGAGCGAGACATGTTTAAAGAGGCGCGATCCGGAAAAGTCACAAACGAGAGAGAGAGAGAGAGAGAGAGAGAGAGAGAGACGAAGAGAGAGAGACAAAGAGAGAGAATGAGTGTGTGTGTGTGTGTGTGTGTGTGTGTGAGAGAGAGAGAGAGAGAGAGAGAGAGAGAGTGTGTGTGTGTGTGTGTAAGAGAGAGAGAGAGACAGAGAGTGAGTGTGTGTGTGTGTGTGTGAGAGAGAGAGAGAGAAAGAGAGAGTGTGTGTGTGTGTGAGAGAGAGAGAGAGAGAGATAGAGAGAGAGAGTGTGTGAGAGAGAGAAAGAGAGAGAGAGAGATAGAGAGAGAGTGTGTGAGAGAGAGGGTGAGAGACAGAGAGTGTGCTTCTGTATTTCCTGTAATTTCCTGCACTTTCTAAATGATCTGATAACCTGTTTGTCGAGGTTTTTTTTATCAGATGCAAATTACAGGATAATGATTTGATTGTTCGTTCTCGCAGGTCCTCACAGAAATATGAGATTTTTTTAAAAATGTATGAATAATTACTTCAAAGGTTTTTTCTCTCTCTCCACAGGACTCTGAACACAGCTGTCTTGATCTGGGCTTTACCTCACAAAAAAAAAAGATTTAGATCTTGAAGTTTGGCGACGCTTTGATATGAAACACGCTCGCTTTAATAGCGACTACTTCAGTCCTTTTATCTGCTCTGTGAAGAAAAGACTCTTTAAAGCAGTCCTACTATGGAATAAGGAAGAGAAGGGGAGGAACAGGAAAAAGGAGCAGTGGGAGGAGAAGAAGAATAGTAGAAAATGAGGAACTCCGTAAAAGAAGGAAGAGGAGAAGATGAAAATTGAGACAGATGAAATCGAGAAGAAGGAGAACGGGAAGAAAAGGAGAAGAAGAGGGAGGAGAAGAAGAAGAGCAGGGAGATGAAAATGAAGAGGAGAAGGAAAAGATTAAGAATAAAGAATAAAAAGAATAAGGGAATGAGAGGATGAAGACTGAGAAGGAGAGAGATGAAGTAGAGGGGAGGGAGAAGAAGAAAGAGAAGAAGGAGAAGAAGAAAATAAAAGTGGAATGTTGGCCGGCAGCACAGACCCACACTGTGGTTTCACCCTGGAGGGCTTCAGTTCAGGCCAGAGGCCCGAGCGCTCGGCGGGTCACGGAATCAGTTCCACCCTTTTGTTTACATCATGCGAGCCGAACGCAGGCCTGGTCACTCCTGATGGAGCGGAGATTAAGGGGGATTAGGGCCGGCTGAGGCGGGCCAGCTACTCCCCCGGCCCTCCCCGGTGGCCCAGCGCCAGGACCTTTTTCGAACGCACCGTAACTGTTTTGCTGCGCAAGAGCGTTCGGCCGCCCGCGGGACGCAGATTCTTCCAGAGAATCAAAATAAAGAATATTTGCAGAGATGTAATCTTCTCAGCTCCATTAGGCCAAGCTTTGTTTAGCTTTGGAGGGAGCAGGCTTCGCTCCCTCAGGTCAGAGGCTTTAGTTAATGTATTTTTAATTACCCCGTCCAGACTCGGACACGAAGGACCATCAAACAAATCTTTCACTCCGTCTTCGTCCTCCTCCTTCATCTTTTTTCATTCTCCTCCTCTACTCTGTGTTTTCTGCTTTTCCCTTTATTTTCTCCTTCTCACTCTTTTCTCCCGTCTACTTCCCTTTCTCCGTCTGTGCATTCTCCTTTATTCCTTTTTCTATCTGCATTGTCTCTTTCTTATTTTTTTCTTTTCTCCTTCATTCTTTCCCGTCTCCTTTCTTGTGGGATCTTCTTCTCCTTCACTCACTGTTTCTTCTAGATCTCCTCCTTCTCCAGCTTCTCCTTATTCTTGCTCTTTTCCTTCTCCATCCTTTTTCTCCTTCTGTTCCCTTCTTTCATTACATATTTTCTACATATTCTTCATCTCTGTCTTCTATTATTTTTTTTAATCATCGTTTGTCAAGGCCTGTGTCTATTTATCCAGTATTCATACACATATACGTTAACTATGTTAACTATGTACCTATACACACTTAGGTTCATATACACACATATATTTACATACACACACAAATGTACTTATTTTTTTAATTATTTGTTTATTTTTGTATACTATTATTTGTATAGTATTATTGTATTTGTATAGTGTACTTTTAATTCTATATTTATATTTAAATTTTAATTGTATTGTTTTTAAAATGCTGCTCTTAACTTTGTAACTTTGTTCTGTCCATAGCAATGTAAATTTAAATAAAAATTCTTATCTTATCTGCTTTGCTCTTTCTCTTCCTCCTTCTTTGGCTTCTTCTTCATCTCCCCCTACTTTTGCAGCCTCCTTCGTTTTCAGCTTCTAGATTTTCTCCTTGTTTTATGTCTTCTTTTTCTTTTACATTGTTTCATATTACATGTACCATTTCTTGTCTTCATTACTTTTTAAATACACACACACACTAACACACACACACACACACACACACACACACACACACAGGCCCACCAGATGATGATGTAATTGGAATGATTTGAACAGTAACCTCTGCTCCCCAAGGGTAAACCGTATTGCAGGGTTATCTCTTTATCTCAGGATTTATGTGTGTGTTTATCGATCAGTGTGAAACACGCTGGGAATATAAAAGTGACATATAATAAGGAATGCTCATAGCTATACAGTGAAAAAGCCCCCCCCTCTGAACCACATTAGCCTGAGGGTCCTGTGTAAGTGGATGGACAGGAATAGTCTATGCGAGGAAAGGTCTAAAATTGGCAAAACAACGATTGAGAATTCCAAAGAAAACCACCACACAGGCTTAGTAAGGAATTAAAAGCACACGTTTCTATAGAGATTGTAGTATATTTCCAAAAATATATGTACAGTCTATTACAAAGATTAAAGGTTACAAAGGAAAAAAAAAAAAAGAGTCTAACAAGAAATAGTCTAGGTCAATGATTTTACACTCCTGCAGCGGGGGAAAATACTTTTTTTTTGTCCAATGAATACTCTCCATACTCTCGTCACAGAAAAATAAATAATAAATCGACCATTTATTTTACTGTACATTCAAACCTAAGAGAAAAGAAAAAAAAAAAGAAGAATCTCTAAAATGGAAACCTATCAGCTGTCTTTGGTCCTAAATGAGAAATTATGTACAACCGAAATAGTCCGGGCGACTCGGCAAGTGAGAGATAGAAAAATATAGTGCATTTTCAATGGATTTCAGAGCTCACTACAGAGGAAATGTGTGTAAAAAATAAAGGAAAAAAAAAACAACAATATAAATAAAATGTACAAGTTTTACAATTGGATCATATACAAACTTTCCCTCGAACCGTTTATGATCTCACGGACACAATCAACAGTGCTGACGTCTTTGGAATCGTCCAGATTTTTGTTTTTTATTTCCCTCAAGGGTGTGTGTGGGGGGAGGGGAAAGGGAGAGAACGGGGGAGGGGGAGGGCGATACCTTTCTTAACACTAAAACGGGCCTGGATTTGACCGAGTGCGCGATGTGGGCCGTTTGATTTTGTACTAAACGAAAAGTCGCCTCCTGATATCAGTCGGGAATAAAAAAAACAAGGAGGGACAAAAATGTGAACTTTTGCAACGGCCTCCATTGGAGATCGATCGAACCCAGGCGTTAATCTCAAATTGGCTTAAAATGACTGTTTCTGTGGGGGTCATGGGACGAAACTGCTGAGAAAGAATGCCGTGTGAGGAGGATGAAGAGTGTGATTTTTTTTTTTTTAAAAACCCATGACTCTTTCTGTTCACATTCAGTTGCAGAGGCCTGGCATGGACCCAACGTGAGGCTAACGTGATGGGGGGGGTCGGAACAGACCTCCAACTGGAGTATCATCTGATCCGAGAGTGCAGTGCAAACACACACACACACACACAGGTCAGGGATTTTACAATAGAGCACAATGGAGATGGGGGGGGGGGGGATATTAGATAATGGCTTTTGGTGGGGTGACTTCATTCCAGTCCTTCTAGACGAAGTGTTTTTCATTTAGAATGTAATACCCTTAACCCACAGGTGTATCATTAAGCAACTCCGTAAGACTTCTTGCCCAATCAAGTCCTGTAAAACTCCTGTGTTGTGAGCCAGGAGTTCATCTATCCATGCTAAATGCAGTCTATTGCGAGGTTGGACAAGCTTTACAGAACGCTGGCTTAACAACGTGGGGAGTAAAAGTTCATTTGTGTAAGAAAATGAAATATAGTTAATTTCAGATGATATTTCTTATGAAAGGTCACGCTGGGCTACCTCTGCATCGGCTCTTTGCAGTTTCTACTTTAGTTGTTCACACTCAACAGCTATCAAATGTGTAATCTTAATGAAAAGAACTGTTTGACGTTAATTAGGCATCTAAACTCTATGAAATATGTCCAAACATCCAGCAGCCGTGTGGCCACTCAGCCGCTCTGAACGGAGCGATATTTATTTATACAGTAGGATGCGCAAATGCACTCTTGGCTGAGGTGTAGTAATTTCATATCATGTAGTGTTTATACTCATATAAGGTAGCGTCAGGAGTCGCTGCAGACACTCGCGCTGGCGAGGGCCGGTTCCCGTTTCTCTGGCCCAGAAAGTGACAGTGTTGACCCACGGGATGTTCTGGGAACGGTGCGATGTAAAAAAGATGCCGAAAGTCATTTTTTTGAATGAAAACCTAATGCCTTCGGACTGAAAAACATTAAGATTGTTATTGGTTTACAAGAGTGTTTCTGCTTTATAACATTGCTAATGGTTTATAACTGTTCTTAGTTTCCAACATCATTGTTGGCTTATAAAATAGTTATTGATTTGGAAAACTGTTATGGCTTTATAACTTTGCTATTGGGTTATAACATTGTTTTTGGTTCATAACCTTGCTAGTGGTTTATAATACTTTGACGATGCTCGATATCTATGTATTTAAAACACAACATTTGTGACATTTACTGCAGGTGCCTTCCTGAAAAAATCTGAATACAGTCATATGCAACAGTTCTAGCCAAATTATGTTTTGTTGTAATTAGTGCACATCCTTGAGTGGAAACACTAAATTTAGTGCAAAATTTCTATGAATTAGGTAACACTGACTGTACATGTGTATATGTGACAAGCAGGGAATATCTACGTTTCATCTCTGAGGCCTGGTTTAGTGTGATTTCTGAGCATGATTTCTGCAAAAGATCTGCGAAGTCCAACCTGGCAACAGCTGCGATGAAGGATGGCATTCATTGGCAGAGCACTGATAGGTCGACTGAGGTGTTGAATTGTAGTTTGAGGGGTTACAAGGGGCCATGCCAACCCTTATCTAATAAAAAATAACATTCCTGAACATTAGAGGTTTTGTGTGTGTTGCATTTCCCCCGACAGTGCATCAAACCAGTAATTATTCTCCCTCTGTAATTTAAAGCCACCACACAATTCAATAGAAATGCCAACGTTTTTCTTCCCTCTCTCTAAATGAAAAAGGGGCAATTGGCAGATCTGTTGATTTAAAGACGTACACAATGCTGGGGACGAGTCGACCGCAGAGAGTCGCGGCCCAGAGAAGAGGGTCGGGCTCCTCCTTCGAGAGCTCGGCTGGAAAAGAGAAAGCGGAGCAACAACAGCGACGTGTGTGTTATTTTTTCTCCCAGTGTCCCCTTCTGCCTGGAGGAAGAGAGGAAAACCACACACTGGGAAGTCTATTCCTTTCTAAAGATCCGTGCTGTGATGAACCGTGACGCGCCGAAATGGTAAGAATCTACATAGCACCTTAACATCACAAAGAAGTACCGTCTCGATTATTATTGCTCTGAGTGATCAGTCTCTTGCAGACCCTCTGTCTACGTCCACTTCGTGGAACGTGAGGGAGTACGTCCCCTGGTCTGCAGAAAAAAGGACATCCCCATAAACATCAGAAGTCATTCAGCCACTAAAAAAAGCCTCTAGGGAACAGCACTCCTCAGACTAACAAACAATATGGGGGCTAAAAGCGACTGCTTGGGAACTCAAATATGAAGCACTCTGTCTCACTGAACTTCAGATCGAACCACCTTTATATTAAATACACTCTTCAATAGTGCTGTCTCTACCTGCTAAAATAAAAACAAAGCAAACAAAGTGGAAAAATCATCGCAGATCAGAAAGAAGTCCACCTAAAGTAGTTCTCATCAACTGTCTGCGCAAAAAAACACATCTGGATCTGTCTTGGCGCACCGCGGGTCTTCAAGTTAGGCGCGTTTCTCACACGCCGCCAGCCGAAGGACTCCCGCGAAGCTTCCGAGGCCGAGGAGAAGGGGCTGGGATGTTCCCGTGGAAAACTGGCAAACGGTTCCAGACTGAAAGAGCCTCAGTTACACAAATAGCGATCGGACTGAGAAGCCAAGCCTCTGTCCACACTCAAGTCACTGCTTCCGCCTCTCTGCTCACAGAGGGGACGTTTTTACCCTGTCGTCAATTCCAGAAGGCAAGCTGTCAAACGCAAACGAAGCGAGAAATTCACGTAGCCTACCACAATCGTCGGAACATGGCTATTGCGAGCGAAAAGAAATACAAATAATAATAATAATAATAATAATAACAATAAACTCACTCTTTTTTTCAACTGATTGGATTTGCTTCTTTTGTGCAGTTTGTAAAAAATATCCATATTCTAATAGGTCCATACCAAAGAAGGGCAAACCAACCAGTCGTTAAGATAAAAAAAACAAAAACAAACAAAGCATCAAACTGCTAGAAAGCGCTCCGCATCTCCACGGACACGCAGTAACGTCTTCGGAGCTTTGCCGCGTCCAGGTAGTCTCTCTTTCCCTTTTACTGCTTTTCTTTTCTCTTTACTTCAATGCCAACATGGCGGCAAGAGTCCTTCACTGAAGAATGAAGGAGCGGTCCTTCCCAACAGCTTGTGGGAGAGTCTTCTTATGAGAGCGGCTTCGTGTTTTTCAGTTTTTCGTTATTTTTGTCATGATTATCCTCGGTTGCGCTCTCAACCGGTGCAGCTTTTTTTGTCGTTTTTTTTTCCAGAGTTCTCGCCCGTGCCCGGGGCGGGCCTTGCTTTCGTCCGTCACACCTGGACACCCGTCCCGTGCAGATGTATCATCTGAGCTCTCATAGTCTGTATACTGCTCATGACTTTCTTCTGATGGCCCACTAAAGAGATCCCCAAACTCATCACGTCCCTGCCAAAAGAAACACACGCTCATAAATCAGGCAGTGGCGCCACGGAGCATAGAAGATTTATGGACTGGTGCATTATTTTGCTAATTAAGAAGAGACAAGGCAGAAAAGCTATGTTTACAACAGCGTGACGTGAGTGGACACAGATGAGGAAAGAATCTAATTTGGCCCCTCGGTAGTGTGGATACACGTTTGGGGGCCAGATTTAGCTCGCCGAGTTTAATGCTGGAGCTACAAGGTTAACATCCTAAAAACTCGCTTAAATCACATCCAGCTCTTCACCTGCGGTGCCATGGACTAGCAATATGACTCACTGTGTGCTCTAAAAATGAAGAACATTTCTATGAACAGGCTTTCAAAATATCATTAAGGCTGGAAAACATGTTGACATTTTGTTATTTTGTAAAATGGCGACCATAATGGAGAGCTGGATGCTCTCTGGCTTAGAGAGGTTTTAGGGAGATATTTAAGAAAACTAGCTCTTTATTTCCGCTGTTAGCAACACCAGCATCAAAATTAAAGAAGCACCATTAGGACTCCAAACATGTCTTGCTGAATGACTGTATAAGAGCTGGGTAAGTGGAAAATTGCCTGACTGTTTTGCTATCATAGCACCTCACAGCTAACAGCACGATATTACACAAAGTGTGTGTATGTGAGTGTGTGTTCTAGATTTGTACTTCATTCAGTCCATCATGTTCTGTTAATATTGGCCCAGTACCAAGAATTAGAGGTGAAAACAGTTAGGTGGTAATATAGTAATAGAACTACTTCTAGTAATAACTCTGTGTGGGGTAAAAAAAAATAGTTAAGAAAGTTTGGCTCGTACTCAATAGTCATCCTAGCAACAGATTCCAGCGAGCTGTAGCCGGCCGCGGTGAAGTTGTCTTTGTATCTCTCCATCTTAATGGCTTCCAACCACTCGCTGACTGAGCAGAACGAGGTAAAGTCCGGCGTGCTCTGGTCCAGCAGTGGGCTAATGGGTCTGAAAGCGAAAAGAGAAGAACACGATCAGCCAAAACTGGCTTAGCCACAATCTCCCAGTGCTTAAGTCTTCGGTGCGGAGCTTTTTCTTTTCACTTCCTCTTGGTTCAAGGCAATTAGGTAGGGGCACGATGTCCAACACAGAAGGTCAACTTCTACCCTGACCTACTACGTTCAATAGCGATTCCAAATAAACCAGTTATGGTGGTCCATTCCTGTCATCAATTTTTTCCCCTTCCCCGAGGTAAATCTAGCAGTCATGGCAAAACGGACTAAGCTCCTTTTCCCTGCTGTTTCTCAGGTTATGTCCTCCATCTCACACAGGCTCTCGCCGTAAATGGATTTCTTCTGATAAATGCCACTGTGGGCGTCGGTGCCCCCACAGAACTTAAAAGTCCTGGGCTCTCATTATGGCGATTGATTTAAAAGCCCTGCCATAAAGCCCCGGAAGCAGCTTCGCCGTATCGATCTGCCGGGATTTATCTTTCATCTGTAAGCCTCAGTGTATACACTGAGCACAGGACACATGACATTGTACACTAATCTGGTTACAGCGAGAGCAAAACAAAACAGCGGTAATAGGACAAAAACCAAGAAACGGAATAAATAACAGGTTCACACTTTACTATCATTTATGCTGTGGGAGGAAATAAAGGGGAGGAAAGATTTTGAAGTGTTTTGATGTTTTTACCTCGTGGTGGTTCCCACAGGTGTTTTCAGACTGTTGGGATTGCGGATCATTTTGTCCAAGATCCCGACAATCTGGTCAAATTTGGGCCGGTCGGCTCGGTCCTTCTGCCAGCAGTCCAGCATGAGCTGGTGGAGGCCAGGCGGGCAGTCCATGGGAGCAGGGAGACGATAACCCTCCTCTATAGCTTTGATGACCTGTGAACAGTGAGGAACACATTTTAGCCTTAAATGTAGTCCTTCCCAATGTTCTTCTTCTGTCATTTCTAATGAATCCCTAAATCCATATTTGGGAACACCATTTTCCCTCTTCACCATTTCACAGAAATGACATTTACTAACTTACAATAACCCATTTTATTTATAATATAGTATTCATAGTTTTGTACTAAAGTTGTCTTGAAGGTTCACTATATTCCCAGGCTCAAAGCTGGTGCACTAAAATAAACACAGTCTAGCTCGTAGGTGGTTGTGCCAATGCTTTAGTCCTAACAACATGGTCATCCTCAACTTGTCATATAAATGACATTTTTAAAATAACATTAATTTAGCTTGTTTTACTACTTATATTCGTTTAATTTTCCTAAAAAAAAAATCTAAAGTGATCTAAAATTGCCTAAAAATCCAAGGTATACTATATTCCCAAAAGTATCTTCTAATTGAATTCAGTGGTGGTGCACCGATTGCACCTAAAATTGCACATAAAGTAGAATCTCAGTGCTCTTCAACCCTGTTCCCTCGAGCAGCGGAGCACCACCCTGTGCCTCTGGAGTGAGCGGGAGTGGAGCTTCTGATCCAGAACTAATCATCCAACATCAGTACATCAATACCTGACCTCGCCAGTGATCTCATGGTTCAATGCAACCAAACCCTCAATGTTCCAGTGTCTAGTGTAAAGCCTTTTCAGAAGAGTAGAGGCTGTTACTGCAGCAAAGAGAGGATAAACTACCTATTAATCCCCCCAAATTCAGAACAGTATCAATAGAGCAACAGGTTTGGACAAAGAGGGGGTTGAAAATATGTGTGTATAAGTGAATTTACAGGTCACATGAGCAGAAAGGAGGTTAAAAAAGTAGATGGTAAACTTCCATAACCAGCAGAGATGTGGATCAAATCATGGCAGCTCATCCATCTCTCTCTCTTTGTCTCTCTCTGTCTCTCTCTCTCTATATATTTCCTACATCACTTTAACCAAGAGCCTCAGGCTTTGACAAGGTAAATCTTTTGTGGTTTACCCCTAGCCCTAGAAACTTTTTAAGAGGATTAAAAACCAGTTTAAGCAGATGCCGCAATTCACTGAACCCATTTACGTAAAACACCACATAGTGACAGTAAGATTGAAATGGAAAGAAAGGAGCAGCAAAGGGAGTTTAAAAAAGTAGATGATCAACCTGCATAAGCAGGACGGATGAGAAACAGGGCATGGTTTAACCTCTCTCTCTCTCTCTCTCTCTCTCTGTCTGTCTCTCTCTACCCCCCTCTGTGTCCCTCTCTCTCTCTAACCACATGCTTTGCCAAATGACCCATCTATGGTTTAACTCCATTTTTAGACATTTTTAGCAAGCGAGAAGCCACTACTCCCTGACTGCGTGCTGAAAGTGACTGAATGGACGGATCCTGACGTACGAGTCTGGGAGTCCGGAGCTAACTGGCTCTGTCCAGGATCTACCACTCAAAGGCAGTGCATTAAAATAACCACAGTCTCGCCCGTAGGTGGCTGTGCCGGCGCATTTGCATGTCCGAACAACATTCTTGGGCGTTCGTGGCCTGCTTCATTGCTACAAGTGGGCACTGAAGAATTAAACTCACTGTATTTTTTCTCTTCAGTAAGCTGGGCCTGACCTTAGCGAACCAGCTAAGTGTGAGTCAATAGAAGCGGGAAGGGGACGGTCCAGAGGTGTTTTTCCCTCTCCACCCACGGAACTGCTGTTTACTTTCCCCGCACGTTCATCTGCTATTCTTGTCGTGTCTTTTCAAGCCCAAACTTCAGGGCTACAGAGAGAGAAGTGTCAAAACAACCAAAGTGTTGCAGAAGTGGAAATGTAAATCTCTCTCTTTCTCCGGCACCCTAGAGGAGAGAGCTGCCTCTCTCCTGACAGGGTACAGAAATCGCTGACATTGATGTCTGTCAGGAACCGGGTGTGCGGAGCAGGCCAGTTTTTAAAGTGTCCAAAGTTAATACGCAAGTGTTTTGCATTTTTGTTTGCTAGCATCTGCTATCCTACAGAGGGTAGCCCGCATAGCTAGGGGGAGTGGGGAATTATAAGTCATCATTAGTCTTTCTGATAAGGGGTGTTTACCTTCTCTGAGGATGTTCAAGCTTGTGTAATTTTGACAAAGAGTGTGCCTAACAGAGGAGCATACACAAGACAAGTGCCTGCAAACAGCAATGGATTAAAACCACTTCCCTTCATACATATCATTAGCTGCTACGGCGGCGGAATATCAATGCGGTGGAGAGTCGACTGTGATGGGAATGATGAAGAGTGCCGCGCTGCTCGTATATGTACCAATTTCTGCAAGACAATGGCAAAGGGGTTTTGCATGGCTAAGTCGATATTGCCAAAATGATTGAGCCACGCTAACGATAAATTCCGCATTATCATATCTCATTAGTAAGGTTAAACGACTGCTGCTGACACAGGAAGGCACTATAAATGCAAAGCACTCTGTTCTTTTCTAAAGATCTGTTTTCCATCAACTTATTCAGCCAGAGGATGATCAGCGTTAGCCACTCTTTAGCACCTGGTAGCAACGGCGCTAAATAAAGTGCGATGTTAGAACTGACTGATAACAAGCGGTTTGGGCGAACGTGGCGCAGCGCTTCCGATCGGCTCGGGCGCGCGGGCGGGAAAATGGGCCAGATGCAGAGGAGGCGTCGAGAAGATTTGAACCCGCCGCCTTTTTCTTCTGGAACAGCATGAGGGGTGGAGAGAGCGCAACTCAAGACTCAACTAGGAAGCATGTTGATTTCATAAATGGAGATAAATGAACTGATAGTGTGAGCCGGGAAGTTAAGACTGAATGAAGTTAAGAATGATTACCATGTTTTTGACCTTTAGTGCATACACTGTAATACTGTGTGAGAAACAATGCAACTGGCAATCTTCGCATAAAACCCCTGAAATACCGCATAATAAACTGCAGGAAAGACTCAAATTTGCCTGTGCTGCCATGGCAACCGCAACTTACATCTTGATTGGACATGTCCCAGTAAGGCCGTTCCCCGTAGGACATGACTTCCCACATGACAATGCCGTAACTCCACACATCACTAGCTGACGTGAATTTACGGTACTGGATGGCTTCCGTGGCTGTCCACCGAACTGGGATCTTTCCGCCCTGTTCAGTAAAACGCAGGTCAGTGGCTGGGGTAAACATCAAATTCATTACATCCTGCATCTTCCCCTAAAACATCAACCAGAGAAGAGTCACAGCTTAGCACACCGTCACACAAGCGTCATTCTCGTTAATTGCAGCAATTGATACGTTTAAAAGGGGAGGGGAGCAAACACTGTAGCAAGCGCTGTGGGCGGCACCCGCGTCGCAGGTGCATTCCCATGCAGGGGCTGTAAGACGATTTGAGTATTCCGATGGCGTGGCATGCAGGCTGGGAGGCAGGCAGCCCAGCTTTAATTGACTCACCGTTGTGGTGTAGACAGCCTCCGGATCGTCGTCAATCACTCTGGACAGGCCGAAATCAGACACTTTACATACGAGGTTGCTGTTGACGAGGATGTTTCGTGCTGCCAGGTCGCGGTGCACGTAGCCCATGTCCGAGAGGTAACGCATCCCAGCTGCGATGCCGCGGAGCATCCCTACCAGCTGGATCACTGTGAACTGCCCGTCATGTTTCTGCACAAATAATCAACAGGTCAGCCTGATAACATTACCTGATTATGAGCAAAAAAGGGGCAAAACGATCTCTCACAGCAGGAGCACTGGAATATTGCTTTTGTTGAGGAATATTATCTAGGGTCGCATCTATTATAAATTATTCCATTTTTTTAGCTAATTTTGAAGTTGGACCTGACATCACACCCGGGTTGATTGCATTCCTATAGGACTATTAGGAGGGCCAGGATCTGACCTGGTTAACTACTGTTAGCCATTGCTAGCAATGGCAGTTCATAACAAGGCATTATGCTGTATTTGGTTGGCGTTTGTGCGTTTTAAATCTAGATTGAGGAAGCACCTCAGTTCATATTTACTACCAGGAACTTGAAAATCCTGACTTCCTGGCTTAGAATGGGGCGCATCATAAATGAGTGATTTCTAGCTCTGATAAGGCTTCAGCCCTGCGACCGTCAGGGATAGTTTTCGTTTCAACATCTTTTATTTAATATCTAATTCATTAATAATAAAGTGGATTCACAACAATTCAATAAAATCATTTTATCTGGAACATTGCAGGCATGCAAAGGGCAAACCCCTGCTCTCCCAGCCCAGCAGATCTTACTGCTGATCTACAAGAATGGGGCCTTTTAATGTAAACTCTAGCTGCATGAGAGAAGCCAATTTAAGATAGTGTGTTGAAATCCCAGGGCAAACTGCGTGGTGACGATTATACTCACCCTGAGAAAGGCATCTAACGAGCCGTTCTCCATGTATTCAATTACGATCATGACTGGTTTTCCTGACAAAGAGAAGAACAAACTCCATTAGGTGCAGAGTGGTGAAGATAAACTCCATCCACTTACTGTGCAAAGCCGTAATGAGAGACAATAATTCAATCTGGGCTCTAAAAGGCACCTGCATTAAGAGAGTAGAGTGCATTCTTTCTATTTATTTAAAGGGGCACGAAGTGCTTCTTTAACACATCTAGTCTAGTTCATGATATCCAAAACAAAACAAATCCACCTCCAGGCCATAAAGCTGTCAGAAGACATATAATTATGTAGGCATGGCTTGAGTAGTGTGGTGGTACTGTAACTGCTCTGACCCACTGCATTTAACCCCTTCACTGTAAGTGTGTACTCCTCAGTTCCCCACATTACAATGTGTACCTTATTGTGAATAATGGAGAGAGATGGTTTTGATTAATTAAGCAGAGACTGAGTGTAAAACATGATTAGTATAAAATCTGGAATAAAGATAAATATGAGCAATATATTAAGAAACCCATTGTAAGGCTATTCTGGAAGCTGCAAGTCTGGTTCTGAATTTAAGAATGGGCTCCAGATTTACATTAATATGGGATTTGAATAGAGTCTATAGGAAAGGAACATTTTAGTGATACATGAGTCAAAAGTGGGCGGAGCTACGGTCTTATTAAAGTTGCCACATTCTGAAAACACACCAATAGCACTTAAGACCAAAATGCTGATTTCTCTCTGAAGTTTAGAGGAAATTCTGTCACAAAATCAGTACAATATGGTCGCTCTTATTTTCAGCACCTCCTCATTTGTTTCTGTTATAAGGAGGTTTCAGGTTAACTCAGGGTTTAGATTTATTTTACACAGTGCCTGACAGAACTCTGTGAACTGACCTCTGGTCACCACTCCTTCTAGATGGACCACATTTGGATGGTCAAACTGTCCCATGATGCTGGCCTCACACAGGAAGTCCCGCCTCTGCTTGTCCGTGTAGCCCACTTTGAGAGTTTTGATGGCCACGGGCACGTCCCTTTTCCCCGGCAGCTTCAGCCGGCCGCTGCAGACCTCCCCGAACTCACCTATCACAAAAGCAGACCCCCAACGGGCTGACTTAAAGCCTTCGGCACCCTCATTTAACTCCCTTATCTGTATCTTGACTACACAATACATCAGTCTTGCTGGAGACAGGATCCACTATAACACGGTGCCACGCTGGTACACGAGGGAATATGACCGCCAGACATAATTGGATACGCCACATTCTGTGTACACCAACACCCTTACATGGCAATATCTAAGAAGTGTTGCAGTGGCAATTCATCAACAATGATGCATCTTTGCGCAATGTAGCCTGAAGAGAAGACATATTAATTACTGTTTGATTTTACACACCCCCCCCTCCCCCAACATCCTTCAGCCCCCACCATTTCGCAACAGCGCTATTAATAACCAGACAGGAGAGATGCTGGGGTGCTGTTGAAGGCGTAAATATTTGGTTGTCATTGTGATGAATGGGCTGGGGGAGGGTGTGAGTGAGGCAGGAGGAAAACTCACCTGCACCGATAACCCGCTCAATCTTAATGCAGGACGCGTCCAGCTCCTTGGCGAACTGGTGCACGGCCCTGTTGGGGTCCTCGTAGGTTTCAGGGTCGATGTAGGTTTTGGTGCCTGGAAATTTAACTGTAGAAAAGTAAGAGGATTACTGTTACGATTAAATATGCATGCCGTGTGCAAGCCGTGATGGACAGGCGTGATTAGAGAGGGCTGGACAGAATCGAGGGGGGGGGAACGGCTTTGAGCGGTTTTGAAGGGAGCCCGGTGGCAAGAGGTCTTTCTCAGGCACACTTTTATTTTCCTCAAAAATGGAACTGAAATGCTTTTCAATTTTCCACTTAACCTTCACCAAAAGGAGCTACTGGGGAGGTTCAAAGCTCGGGGGAGGGAGAGACAGGAGGAGCTGTCGCTCATTGGCTAATGGCTATCGCAAATCTGATTTTCGGTTTGTACGCTGCAAGCCCTTCAGCTCAGATTAGACACTGCAGAGCACACATAACAATTCACTGGAGATGAATAATCAGGTTTTCTTCGGTTAAAACAAACACAGGCTGCCGATTCTCAGGATCGTGCTACACACACATCTGCCCGATGGTTTCTACACAGCACCAGAGGTACAACCTTCAGTTCAGGTCACGAATATTAAAACTAGGAAAAGATTCCTCTACGCAACTTAGAACTACTATAATATTGAAACACCATTTTGACTGCATTTCCCATGTTTTTAAGTTTCAGATCTCTAATTTTACACGACATACAATCATGTAACAAAGCTTCCTGCCACACCTGTAGCCTCCACTGCCGACCCAAACACACGGAAGCTCCAAATAAAGACGGATGTTTGTATTAGACCGTGTTTTAGCAGTGGTGAGCTTTTGACATCCTGTTCTCAGGAGTCATTGGGCCTTCTCTGAAGATCTTCAGGATTTCAGACTGTTGTAATCACGAAACACCAGTTTGTATCTATACATCAGGCTTTTTTACATTAGTCTCTGCCCAATTAATGTCTTCAACGGACATCCCTCTCACACTCGCTAATTACAGTCCTACCTGTCAGCTTCAGTACACTGGCCCACTTAATGGGATGCAAACACTAACGGGCCGCGTCACGCTGTGCTAAAAATGACTAAAACGGACTGTTGCTAACGAGTAATTAAATTACTAATTTGCTGCAGGCGTGACGCTCGCAAACACAGGGCGGTATGCTATCCCCCCCCAGGCTCTTCCTCCGTCTCCCTCTAATGACTGAGAGGTTGAGGCGGTTGGAGGTAAGGAAGTGAAGTCTCTTTTTTTCTTTTTCGCAAAGAACCATTTACAGAAGCATAGGCAAAATCTGCAGCCAGGCTGGAAAATAGGGAGACAAATAAGAGGCTTATTCATAGCCATCATCCGAGAAACAGCAGAGGACAGGCAGGGAAACTAGGGTATAGCACACAAAAACATTCTCAACAGAAAGAAACTGGACGAGAGTTCTGCAAAAGCAAAGTAGAAACTGGAATAAGACTAAACTTGAAGCAAAGGTATAAAGGCAAGGGAATAGTCAGGGCTAGGGATACCCATAGTTTGCATTATATTTCCACTACTTTTCTTGTTACCCCACTTTGCCTTTATGCTTACTGAAACAAATAAAACTCTTTTATTTGACGAAAAATGATTCTTAGTTACTTGAATAAACGACACTGTTTTTCTCCAAAAGGGGAGCAAAGCTCTTACCTTTATGGTATTTTTTACACCATATATTTAAACTCTTTCAACAGAATCGTTTGTACTGAGCCCTATAGCTTCTGCTAATTTATGTCTCGTCTTTTCTACCTTATTACTGAACCAGGCACAGGGGGTCTCCCTAGTCAGGATGGAGCCAAGACAGGGCAGAACTAATGCAGGTGATGTAATTTGATAGGCTAATCTACTTCAAATTACTATCAAAACTGAGTTTAAATATGTTAAAGTTTAAAAATGTACAGGAATCTTAACATTGCAGCCCAAACTAAGGGGCCTCCAGAACAGGGCAACACTGCATTGAAAAGGAGTTTAACTTTAAACACTAAAATACATTCACAGCTGATTAACTGTTGTATGACTATTGCAGTGAAGGATATGAAGAAGAGCTAGGATTGTAGAACTACCCAGGAGAGGTGGTTCTCTTCTTTGCACTTCCCATAATTGCTTCGTCCGTCCAGGCTATCAGCAGATCTGATAGGACACCTCTTATCACCACCTCCCCCCAGTCGCACACACCCTGACCGAACTGTCTTACACAAACAGTCTACACCCTATCGTGCTACAAGCACCCACACCACCGTCTCGCTATTTGTCAGGAGTGCTTTTGATTATGCCTTGGTTGGAGACTTTCTTGGTGCTGTAGTTGCTCGGCGCGTGCTGGGGATGCAGTGCTAGTAGTTAGCATGTTAGCAAGAAGTGCTAGTCAAGCTATGCAGGCGAGCTGCCGGTGCCACCTTGACCCTTTGTTTCCAAATCAGCAGTTTGCCTACAGCGCTGATCATTAGAGGAGTGCGTCTAGGGAGGCCGGCGGCACAGCCATCTCCAGGGGCTTCATTAGACGGTGCTAAGGGGGAAGCAGCTCACTGGGTGAAGGGCCGGGAGCAGGGGCTTCGCAGCACAACCCACAGCGCTCCGTCTTCGCCATGACACGAAAGCAGACATGGAGGACGCTAATGTTGTTGCTTACGTGCCGCCGCTGTCTCTTATTGACCCGTTTTTACCAAAGAAAGCATATTTTCGAGCCAAAAAATGGACTTGAAAGAGCAACAGCTGCAGGCAAAGATGGGCACATCAAATACAGTCGGCCTCTACTCATTTATTCCAATTTGCTTTCCTTGCACCTTCCTTCTGAGAGGGGATGTGTAAATGCGTGTGCTCGTGTACTAAGAGAAGCTGATACTCACATTGAAAGTAGAGCTCCTCGTCTCCCTCCTGGTCCGCCTTACTGTAGCCGCAGTGCCTTCAAGTGGAAAAAGGAAGACGCAGTTAACAAGTTGTAGTAGAACGCAAGCGCATGAATCTTCACAGCATTTACAGTGCCACAGCAAGAGCCTTTCTTCAGAACCTGAAATCAATTTCAGCCTGCATGCGGTTCCTTATTGCCTATATGGTGAGCGTGGCATAAAATATGTATTAAATAAGAGTCTATGGGAGAAAATCAGGGCACCATTAATAATGCACAGAACAACTGGGTATCCACTGGTGATGTATTAAGTGGGATATCAAAAAAGCTTATAAACTTCCACAGTAGATGCCAAAGTCAAATCTAGGATGCCGCCACTATAATTAGACAGACAGGACAGCCGTATGCAAAAGTTTGGGCGCCCAGGTCAAGATATATGTTTTTTATATTCCTAAGTGAAAATAAGTATACGTCATTCGGCACATTTTAGTGTATAATTACTATTTATAGGCTGAATTTAACATGCTTATTAAATTATACTGCAAATGAAAAAATACTGTGAGGTAAAATTTGAAGAAAAGTGCCAGATTTAAAGCATGTGTACTTATTTTCACCCAGAATATCAACAAAACACATCATATGACCCGGTGTTTTGCCTTAGAAAATAAGACTACAAGCTGACTGTTTAAAGGTAGGTAACTGATCACAGCACAGCACCAAAGATGAGCATGCTGAGGAGTGATGGGAGAGCTTGAATGTGAATGGCTGGCTGAAGCTCAGGCTATTCTTCCCTGTGCTCCAGTGAGGAAAGGGCAAAAGTAAAGGTGAGAAAATGGGCTGGACAAACACTGGCCATGACTGACGGGTGAGAGAGAGGTGCTTGTGGAGAACATGGCGGGGGGTTGGCACAGGCTAGTCAGGGGTCACATAAACACACATGCATACATACAGCCGCCGGCACAATAGGGGTGTCATGATCCAAAAGTTCCAGATGCGATACAGAAGGTATCAATAATCGCCTCCTGACTGATAAAACGAGACCGTGTGTCTGATTATTTTCTTCAAAGACAAATGGTAATGACCCATATCCTACATACGTCTATGGACCCGTATTCTCCGATGATGAAAAAAGGCCCATATCCTGCATTGCAACTGCTTTCTATTCTTACTCCCTAAGGCCAACTATTTCTGACTGTGTGGGTTTATGTACCAAAAAATCCTCTTTATCCCTTCTGTTGTTGTGCCTTTAAGACTGATATATACAAATGGCTTGTGTTCTGATTGGCTGCCCTCTGTTGTGCCTCACTCATGAAGCAGTCTGAGCACTCCTTATAAGAATGGATGGAGCTAAACTGCTGTAGGCCCAAGAAGCAGATGAATGTAAGTATGCTTGTGAGACATTTTGTTTTCCAATAAGAGGCGATTAAACTAGATACATTTCTGCGTGAAAATGTAAATTATGATTGTCTATAGATTGTCTATATAAAGCCAGTGTTTAGAGACACCCAACACATATTTTGAAGCTGTCGGCTCTCTCTCCCCATATATTACAGAGGGCACTCGACCACAAAAACAAACTAATACACCATCAATACACAGCCCCTGATCATCACACTGATATTAACAGACGTTTTGACATTGGAACCATGTCCATATTTCAAAAACCATAGGAGGAGAAGAGGCGTCAAGTTCCAGTTATGAAAAGAATTAAAATAAAACAAACCCAATCACACTAATTATGGAAAGAGCTGAGTATCATGACACTCCTACTTTACCACTAAAACAGGAGCTAAAAGGAGTTTCTAATCCACAGCAATGGCAGCCAGCATGCAGAAATAGTGCACATTCATTCCCCTGGAAGGATAAGGTAACGGCACAGGTGGCATGCTGATGGGCGGATGGTGTCAGGCCAGAGGGAGAGTGTAGGGGAGGACTCCACAGCCATGGTGGCCTGTGAGGGAAAGAAAAGGCATAGCATGCCAGAGCAGAGGAGACTCACAGGAGCGGCGAGTCAATGGGGCCCGCGAGAGCGTACCTTCTCCCGATGATGAAGCCAAACACCATGAAGACCAGGATGATGGTGCCGGCTACTGCCACCACCGCGATGATGATGACCGGGTTCTGCTCGCTCGACACAATCGTGGCTAACACACACACACACACACACACACAGAAACTGGTGTCAACCGTTTGAATTCCCAGGTTTATTACAGAGTAGATGCTTAAACAATAAGGCACACCTGTTGTAGGTGCGTATGTTAAGTGGGGTTAACCTCCATGAAGGTTTAAGATCCTCAGGTTTACTAGTCAGTAATAACATAGAATGTAGTGCAAACTGGCTAAACTGACTTATTCTAAAGCTAGCATTAAATCCTTTGTACATGCTTCCATTAGCCAAAATCTGCAGGAGGCTGAGGGAGGGAGGTTTCAAAAACACTTTCTTCAAACTTGCTGAAGACCGCTTTCGCAGAGACGCGCTACGGCTAAGCGTGCGGGATGTGAGGGAGAGCGGTAACCCCCTTTCTGCCTTCTCGCCGCTCTATTTTAGGGTCTCGCCGAGTGCACGGTCGCACTGTTTCTGAAAATGGGCTTAATAGTCCCCCGATGGCAGCGTGGTGCCCTTCATTTGAAGCAATGACACATTCAGGTTGGATTGTTTCTCGTTTAGGCCGCCTCTCCGCCGCTGAAAGAGCGGCTCGCATTGACAAGAGTGCTGAAGGAACAAAATATGCGGCTCCGGCTCGCTAAATTATACACTGGGACAGCAGTATTTAAAGAGCACATCATGGCAGGGAATTTGACAAGTATTCAGGCTTTTTATGCAGGAGGGTTTGCGGCTAAGCTCCGCTCAAACACCACTGAATCTCCACCTCTGAATCTCTAACAAAAGTAGAACAAAAAGCAGACAGGTCTGGCATCAGCAAGTTAAGGCCAGTTTAACTCTCTGTAGCCCACAGCGGGTTTTGTGCAATGGAGACTGGCAAACATGTGGCATATGGCTCTTTATTCTATTAGATTTTTATTTTCTCATAAAATAAATACAGTAGAACAACCAAGACAAGTTTTTTCACCAAGGGACGTTTCTTGGTTGTCAGTAGGTTCTTTCTGTGTCGGTAGGCCCGCAAACTGCCCTGATTATGACCTACTATAGTGTGAACTAGCTCTGTAACTTAGCTGGCAGCAACTTGGTTTAAAGCAGATGTTGATTTAATAATTACTTTACAGGTATGAAGAACAGATGTGGACTACATAAGCGCTGATGTATGTCGTAAACATACCCGTCCGCTCTTTTGCATAGTCCTAAATGTGTACAGTGAGGAGCAGAAGCTTCCATTACTTGCATTAGTGCATGTGTAAAATTAAAGGAGTGAAGTTCTGGCTAACAGGTATAGGGTAGGTAACTGTGATTTTCCCTCAATGCTCTTGTATAGTCTGTGGTGTGCATCCGTTTGCCTGTTTGATTTGTTTCCTCAGAGGGGAACGGTGATAAAGTGTTCCATACCGGCACCTGAGGAGTCCTCCCTGGTGGTGACCTCCAGTCTGGGGCCGAACATGCCATAGCCGGCGGCGGTGAACGCTCGGATCTGAAACACG
Source organism: Brachypetersius altus (assembly GCA_037974465.1). Classification (NCBI taxonomy): domain Eukaryota; kingdom Metazoa; phylum Chordata; class Actinopteri; order Characiformes; family Alestidae; genus Brachypetersius; species Brachypetersius altus. The sequence goes on along the minus strand of JBBPDB010000153.1, from coordinate 15,991,707 downwards.
TATGCCGTGCTGGGCTTCAGGTTGTTCACCGTGGCTGACGTGGACTTGGACTTCACCGTCGAGTAGATTCGGTCCTTCTGGTCCTTCAGAGGAAAAGACACGAGAGAGACAGACAATGACGTTCTGCATTCAAGGCAATGAAAATAAACACTTTGGCCAGTGCTTCACGCTGAGGGGCGAGATTGCGCTGAAGGGGTTGTGGAGTGGTGCTGGCATTGAAAAAAGGAAGAGAAAAGAAAGTAAGGGAAAAAAAATGAAAAAAAAAGGGACAGCATTCATCCGTTACTATGGTAACCGAGAGAAAGCAGCATGTCAAGAGTGCCACTTCGTTTACGATGGCCATGTTAGAGGCTCAGGCCTCAAGAGGTTTGCATGTGATCTGTCTCTCACACACTCACACACAGTCTCTTACACACACACACACACACGCACACACACACTCACACACTCACAGGCACTTACACACACTCACACAGTCACACACACACTCACTCATGCACATGTTGTTAATGTAATGTAAGGGAGTGCTAAGGAAATCTGAACACATTTTGGACACCATTCAATTCAACGTGTACAGAGCAACTACAGTTGCCCCCCTCCAAACCCCTAATATATACAACACAAATTTTGTATTTTACTAATCTTTCTATGATTAGATCTCAAAGGTAATCACTGACAGTTCGACCTGCTCACACTGTGCTGTCCAGCACTGGGGGAGGAGGCATCAAGTCATTCTGACAACAGAGAATGCAAGAAAGCCTACTACTAATAATATCAGGAAAACAAACAAACGAACAAACAAATACCTTATTCTGGTTTGTAAAGGTATCGGCTCTTATGCCAGGTTTCTGTTCAGTTTTTGTTTCCTGAATAAATAACCACAGCATGGATGTCTGCTTCCCAGCCTGGTCTGTGCTACGAGGTAAATCACGAGAGCCGGTTAGACCCGGCCCCTGTGACAAAAGGTGAGTAGTGACTACAGATATGACAACTTTCTATGCCACCTGCTGTGGCAAAATACAGGATGTTTAGTTGGTGCTGATGAGGAAAAATGCTTTCTTACAATGAAAAACAATCATCTGAAAAAGGGACAGTTTTGGTTACTGAGTTCAATGCCAGGATCGGGTTTAAGTGGAGTTGTAGCATTATTTATCTACAATGGTTACAGAAGTTAAGGAATATACCCCACAAAATAGAGACAAACAGATATTATAAACAGCCTATACCACTCCTCGGATCTGATTTCAGTCTGAAACGCCTAGATAGAGTGAAAAACACCCAAGCCTGATACTGATGCGAAAGCATATGCATATGAATGTGAGCATATGAAACTCGGTAACAGTCACTTTCATAGCTTGGAGCATTTTTTGTGTCTCTCTTTTAGTCTGCCAACACTCTCATTCCCTCTCACTCCAGTGACTTTCCCACGGAGCGCGACACCATTAGAAGGGAAGGTTTCTTAACGGATAACCTTTTTTCTTGGGCATTTGTTTTCTTTTTGCTTCATTTTTGTTCATTTCTCTTGTTTACTCTAAAATTGCTCAGCTTTGAAACTGTCTCTACTCTTCCATTAGGCCAATTAGAGAAAAAAGGATGAAAAGTACAGATTTGAAATAGTGTACAAGAAGAAAGAAAGAATTTCAGAAATCCAGCAAGGCTCTGTAGCAAATATGTAGCCTTCTGTCAGCAAATAATATTGAGGTATTCTGAAAAAACACACCAAATGGATAAATATAATGTAATTCCAATTGCCTCCACTGTGGCCTAATAATGATCTAGCAGAGCACAAAATGAGTAGCTACAGACCAAAAGAGCAAGATATTGGTAATATTCCTTTACAAGCCATTAGGTGTAAGAGAGAAGAGAGAGAGAGAGTGATGCTAGTCCATGCATGATTATCTAGAGCCAGTATAACAACATCAGCCCATGATGTAGTTTGATTGGGGCTTGTACAGCCCAGAGAAAGATTTCCAACCGAAATCAAATTGTCAAAGTAGCAGCTGAACTGACTTCTCCTTGGTTATAGGCTCTGAATCTAAATATGAGGGTAAACTGGCAGGAAATAATTCAATACATCAAATTATGTACAATGTTAAGAACAGCAATAATGTATACTTAGTTATGTATCATTGCTTAAATTCACTACATTGCTGAAATGTGAACCCTCAATTTCACAAGAAAACTTGCTTGAGAACATTGAAAGCCAAAGAATAAAATTGAAAATATCTTCATTTGAGTGGTTTAAACTTTTTTGTTTAATAACACATAACAGCCTGGTTTACTTTCAATAATGGTGCAAAATGGAAATAGCATTAGACTTAACCAAATGTACAAGTTTGGCTGTGAAAAGAACAACAGTACAGAACTAGGGAGCGCTTGGTTATTTGAATATATCGATAGCAAGCTCATCTCAAGCTCAACAACAGCATAACAACACAGATTTGTTCAGTAATACTTTGTACTGACCTTTTTATTTCTGGCTAAAATCAAACAAAATTCCCTTCATTCTATAATTCAATTGATGAGAAAATAATCAAGCTAGACTGTCGGGGTGCGGTGAATGTATATCTGGGACTTGATTACAAACATAAAACACTGAGTAGCATACCAAAACACAGAAAACCAGGCAGAGTGCAATAAACACAACATAAGGGTAACAGGCAGATCCAAGGTAACGTTATGGTTGACCGACAACACAATGAACACAGACGTGAAACTTACACAGAGTGCAAATATAGAACAGCTGGTATAAGGCGGGGTTACAAATCAGTCAGGTGTGAACAATTATGCAGAAGGCAGGCGGGGGGAGGAGCTACATATGTAAACATAAACAGAAACCATGGGGTCAGACCATGACAGAATATAAACATGGCCAGACAGGAGAAAGCGAGATATAACAGAACTCAGTAAATGTTAAACCATCAGTCAGTTTGCCAAATAAGGGCAGCTGGTGGCCTAGTGGTTAGAGAGTTGACCCTGCGATCAGAAGGTTGTGGGTTCGAATCTCAGGATTGCTGGTGGCACCACTGAGGTACCCTTGAGCAAGGCATCGTCCCCATACCCTGCTCCCTGGTAACTTTGTTTCTGGCTGCCCGCTGCGTCATTTGGTGAACAATTTATGTGAAGATGAAGCCACTTCATCTGGCCAACCCTGCTGCTGAGTCAAGCTAGCGATGGAAGATAAACACATGCTGTTAAATGAACAATTTCGCTTTAAGTTACAACCAGAGGGGGATTTGGACCAGACAAGGGTAATATGTGTGCTTTTCAAAAGTGAATTCAATTACCACCGAAGCACTA
>JBBPDB010000153.1:15929263-15943945 GCA_037974465.1 Brachypetersius altus | reverse complement strand
CGAACCCGGACTTTCTGGTCGCAGGGCGGATGCCTTAACCACTAGGCCACCAGCTGTCATCGCTACAGAAACACGAGCTGCTGTGGACTTATTTGTGAACAAGAACATTAATAAATGTAGCACTGCGGGGAAGGAGTGCACTGACATCTGCATTTACTTCTTTGTCTATTTTATCCTTAGTAATGCAGGCAGTAACCTGACAGAGCAGCAGTTTGTAATCAGTACTCGCGTTTCCAGCTGACAACGCACAGTCTGTGTTTGTGTGTGTGTGTGTGTGTGTGTGTGTGTGTGTGTGTGTTCGGTGTTTATTCTCCCTAATCTCTTGTTATAGGAGAGTTTCATCGCCTTCTTGTTTACAGACGGTCCATTCAGACTCAAGGCTTCGGAGCGCGATTTTTGAAAACCACAGCAAACAAGCTCTTATTTTTCTGATGGATCTAATGAGGCATTCTCATAAATATGTGGCTCCTTCTATTGAGAAACGCGACGCTGCTTCGCCACGCGGCAACAACGATACAATAATGGCCTATGAAGGGCAGCGACAAGTAAACAGCGGCACTGGGAAAGCGTAATTACATTTCCCTTGCTGGGCCTGCTTCTATAAATATTTCTTCAAGTTTCAGCTCCGAGTTCTGCTCAGGCAGCTCCTTGCACGCTTTCTGGATCTTCTCAAACTAAGTGGTACATTCACCGGGACGTGCCAGACAATTCAAGTAATGGATAAACAGCGTTTATTCTTAAAATCTCCATGTTTTTTTTAACTCCATCAATTGCAAGTCTGTTCATCTTAAGCACTTTTGGAGCTGGATCTCGATTCCACAAGCTCTAATGCACTGGCCACACAAGCGCATGACTGCTGGACGCTTCAGCCGTGTGCATCAATCACGTCTGCGAGGGAAGACAAGAGCTAACACTTTTCTTCCTTCTGCTGACATTAAGGAGCACCAGGAACGTCGTTGCTCTTCTATTTTGTTCCTGTTAAGCGTCCCATCAGGAGAGAGGAGACCGTTTAAAGCACATTCATCATTTTTTAAGCGCGTGAGCTTGTAGAGAATGGGGCTGGGACCATTAAAAGAAATGTATTTTTATTGTTGAAAGATTAGTGTGCTGTTGTATCGCGCTGTATCAAACTACATTGCATGGTATGGTGTTGTCTCATATTGCACTGTACTGACTCTACTGTATTGTATTGTGCGGTCATATTTTTACTGCATCATTTGGTACCATGTTGTATCATACCAGGTCATATCATACCGTTTGCTCTCATGTCATGTTGTATTATATCGTATTGTATCATGTCGTATCACATCAAACTGTACTGTTGCAGTTTTGCATCATATTGTACTGTACATATCACATCATATACTGGACTGTTACATTGTATTGTACTGTATTATAATGTATTGTATTGTATCATACTGCATCCTATAATACTGTACTGCATCATATCATACTATAATCATATTGTACTGTATTATAATGTCCCTGTCCCACTGTAAACCTCAGATGTTCCTAATGTTGAATATTTCAGTGAACTGAAACTGGAAGTCAGACCAGACTAATCATCCACGAGGTCTAATATGAGGATGATTTCATTGGGCATCTCTAATTTTTAAGCATTCCTCATTTTTCTTTATTTCGAAAAATTGATCCACGTATTCCACCATATTGCATCGAACCACGTTAGGAATAATGGGATTTGTTACACCCCACACACCACTGAGGCCCTTGCAGTTTTTGCATTTCTTTTCGCATTTTAGTTGTTTTTCCCTAGAAGATCTTTTCTACCAACATTTTAGAACCTTATGGCTGATATCGTTTAGTTCAATTATTTGATTTTATTTCGTTCAGTTCTGCACACCCTGAAGTGATAAGTCCAAAAGAATGGCTGGATTACTCTAGTGAAGCGGACATCAGCTGCTGCCATGCGGAAAGGCCATTGTGCTCGGTGTCTGTCAGCAGTAAACAGACGCATCTTTTGAAAGCCCCCAGAAGAGAATGGACCCGACAGATCGACAGCTATCAGTGAGAGGACGAAAGGCTTGGAGCGCGGAGGGGTGGTGGTGTGAGGACGGCTTGATTTCTGCTGTGTCACCGGGGTCTCTGGTGGGCTATGCGCGAGGTCAGTGGATATTAACTTCATTTACACATGGCTGCAAACACAGAGGCGTGCACAATGCAGGCCTGCCTGTTCTGCTTGGTAACCAGAGCAGGCCGGCTGACAGGTCACTGCCAGGCTGGAAGATGGATGAGCTGGCCGGTTGACCCTTGGCTTGCCTGAGGAGTCCGCCCCCCCCAGCCCCTTTTCGCTCTAAAACAAAGAACCCCTACCCGCCACCAGCCAGCATGGAGCCCCAGCAACACTAACACAAGCCGACATCTCCATTGATTCTCCACGCACCGCTTTCTGCTGCTTGAATATCTTCGGTTTTAACCCCTTCAGGTTCCACTCCAGGCTGATCATGCAGTTACTCATCTTAATGCTCATGATCCAGTCGTATGAATCTGGTATGTAATGCAATGGCAGATCTCAGTATAGTAAAGCTTAGCGATATTTTACAAGCTATGAAAAAAAAAACCCATGAAACTAGTTGCTCTTTTGACTTTTGTGTTTAAAGTGTACTTGATTCTACATTAAGGGTGCGTGATTGGAATCTGCCAAGATCAGAACCGGTGTGTAAACAGCATGAGTAAGTGCACTCAGCGCTGCGGCGACACCTGTACCGGAACGCAGCAGTAATTACGCCTGACTCCATGCTAAAAAGGCCAGTAGCCTCTTATGGAAATAGGCAACTAATGTCTCATTGATGGATTTAAAATTCCTATTAAGGAGCAAATAATGGTATTTAGGTTGCATAATAAACAGAACTGGAAATATGTTGGTGCGCTCCTCCCATCAGTTTTGCTGGCTGTGAGGAAACTGGAATCAGGGCTGCTCTTAAATCAGCCAGAAAGATGTGAACAGCTTGTGTCCTGGCATTTAGATAAACCTGGTGTATTACAAAGGCTTTTTCTTAGGGATGGGCAATATGACAGTATGATCATCATCAGGAGGTTAATAGGATCCTGTGCAACAGTGTGGTAATGTTATATATATATAGAATATTGCGATGTACTTTTTCTACCGCCAACTTATCTTAAGACTATTGTAATGCTCTGTAAGCTCACTCACTCTCTCATTTTCTGTAACATGTCTGTTATATATCAAGATTGTTAATGTTATTAAGGAGTTTCAGCCTGGACAACTTTTCCTCAGAATCACACAGCAGCCAAAAGTACACAAGACCAAAATCAGCACGTTATGCATTAATTCATTATTTTATGCCAAAAGCACAGCATAAAATATAAATCTCTATAAGATGAGGGCAGTGTTAAATACATTAATACGGGCTTGGATCGTCCATGTATTTGAATAATAATGTCCATCTCTCCCATGCAAAGGCAAACACACACAGCAACAACGAACCACACCCTGCAATACTACACTGTCCACACACTCCTCTCCACACACTACTACACACTCCTCTCCACACACTACTGCACACTCCTCTCCACACACTACTGCACACTCCTCTCCACACACTCCTCTCCACACACTACTGCACACTCCTCTCCACACACTACTGCACACTCCTCCCCACACACTACTGCACACTCATCTCCACACACTCCTCTCCACACACTACTGCACACTCCTCTCCACACACTACTGCACACTCCTCACTAGACCTCCTTCTCTATCCCGTCTTAATATTGACACACACTTTCACTTACACCCCCCTCCCCACACACACACACGCAAACACACACACACACACACCCACCACATACACACGCAAAAACACACAGACGCTCACACACATGTCCACTCCTAATTGCTTGCGGTCTGTCCATGGGAAAGACAACCAGACAATCCAGTGCAGACGCATTTTGAAGAATGTGCCTCCATTTAAGTGTTTGTGTGTTCAGCTTGGAGTGCATTCTCAATGTGTGTGTGTGTGTGTGAGAGAGAGTGTCACAACCTGTTTAGTCTCTCGTCCTACAGATATTTAATACAAATATAAATGCTGAGCCTTATTACAACAGAACTGTCACAAATGAATGAGAAACAGAGTGTTCGTAGGGATACATTACACCGACATAAGCCTTTCATGACATCAACCTCTGTAGACATTTATGAAGCTTATTCATCCAAGCATCCGGTGTCATAAAACTTTCAGAGGAGAAAAACACAGTAACATTGACAAGCAGCCTTTATTACACAGAGCATTTACGCCAGTTGCAATGAAAGGCTTGTGTAGCCTTTCGGCCTTCAGTGAAGTGTTACTAAATTATTCCAGTGAAATAAATACATAAGTTATGCAGGTGGACCCACGTCCTGGGCCTTTGCTGTTTAAGGGCTTAAACATGTGTGCTGTGTGTTTCAGTGAGTGTGTGCATTTAAGCGTGCATGCTGGAGAAGCTTGTGAGTGTGTGTGTGTGTGTGTGTGTGTGTGTGTAGAGCGGCTTTAACCCGAGGCGGCCGGGTGAAAGTGATATGTGAGCGGGCTGAAGGCTTTAGCCGCGGCTGAGCGGCGGGGAGGGTCCTGTTGTCAGAGTGACTCTCCTCGGGGAGAGCGCCGGCCTTGGCACCTCAATCTCCCGCTAAGAGCAAAATCAATAACTTATTACATAACCTCACACTTTTCTCCCTTTACACCCACAGAGGCCCAGGTTGGGCGGGCTTTCACGCACCGGTTCTACCACCAGAAGACAAAAGAAACACTAATTTGCCCTGTCGCCTTTTCCTTAAAGGGGAATTCCATTTATTATCTCTTTTTTTTTGTTTACCGTCCGCATAACTACATTTCTGCCATGTAAACAAAGTCATTTTGAGTCAAATGCTCCATTCTAGGGCAAGTTGCTCAGAACTGGTGAAAAGAACGAGACCTCTGAGGCATTTAATGCCTCTAAGAGCTGTCTTACAGAAAGCTATTACATGAAATGGTCCCGAATGCGCTGCCTCATACCTGAAACATTGCTTTACAATGGTTCTGAGACTAAAGGCTTTGGCCTAAATCCTATTTCTTAAAAGCCGTTCATGGCAGGGAGGTACATGAAGGGCACTGTGCGGTAAAAACTTTTGCTTAGCAGTATTTTACTGTCCGTATGGAAATGCTCCTACACAAACAGTGCTGTCTGTATTTATGCAGTCTTAATGAATTCTAACTTGACTGCGTTTGCAAATGGACCACTGGGAGCGACGGGAGCCCACCTGCACCCCCAGTCACGGTTGACCAGACATTTGGAGCGACCGTTCCACACTCATAATATACTCAGAATACCATTTATTAGGACAATTTAAATCCTAATAAATCTTCTTTTTAAGTACTAAATAAATCCTGTTGAAACTTTTCAAGCGACATTTTATTTTTTGTCCCAAATTGTGAAAATCAGTATCAGTACAGACACTCAATCATCAAAATCACATCTAAAACTGTGAACCACTACTGTACCATAATTAACCATTTCACACCAATTCACTCTGAATGACCTATGAATAATGTCCCTTAAGGATCAGCATCACTGTAAATATGTTACAAAGCAGTATCACTGTAATTACTGAATGATACAAATTTTCCTCACAGCTTTTAAAATATTGGATGTAATATATATATATATATATATATATATATATATTAGGGCTGGGCGATTAATCGAAAAGTAATCGAAATCGACATCCAGAACCTATAATCGATCAAATTTTTTCAGGTCGATTATTTCGATTACTGTCCCTTTAAAAACAGTAGCGCGTGTGGAGTCACGTGACCCCGCACCGTTATGTTACGTTATTCCGCCGACATGTTGAGCACTGAGAGCTTAAACACTGAGACAACTGAGCAACTTGTCTGTGAACTATGAGGGCAAAAAAAGAAATAAAATAATGGTTCATTAATCGTAATCGAGTTAAAATGTTCAATTAATCGAGATTTTGATTTTAGGCTAAATCGCCCAGCCCTAATACATATACATACATATATATAATACATACATGGACCCCTCCTGCTAATTTTAAAATACTAATAAGCTAATTATCAGCCTAAGAAACTATGCACCCATGACCAAGGCATTAAGGGTTAATTGAAGTTTCATGTTTCAATTGCAAAAAGCTGACCATGCTTTCGAGGAACGAGAGCACTTTAAATTGGAAACAAACAGCAGTGGACAGCCGAGGCCGATCCCTCCGCGGCGGAAACGGATCGATACGCTGTGCTGAGTCTGAGGTTGGAGCCACATCATGTGGTTTACCTGGCCGGCTGAGGTAAAAAAAAAACTGCCAAGCTTTTACTCTGGTCGGCAGGTGGGGACTTAGCTGTCATCCGTCAGAGGATGTGTCCGTCCATGACAGACCCAGATCCTGCAGCCTCCCTCTAAGGAACTCCACTCTGTTTGAATAATTAAGACCACTTAGTCTTCTGTAACGGACGGCTGTTTCCAGCCATCGCGTTAACACCTGATCAATCAGCTGAGTGTCAGGGCTTAGAAGCCCCCCCCCGTACTCCCACCCCCATGGTGGCATTTGAATTGCAGGAAGTGGCCTTGCCTGAGTGTTGGCTTCTGCTCTGGAGCTCGCCTCCGCTGCCTTTGTGGCCGGACTCCCCGGTAAGCGGCCCTCCCCAGGGTTAAAGCTATCTATCAGGCTCAGGCTAACTCCTGTCCGGCTCCCCGACGCGGCCGAGATGGATGATATCTGTGTCTGTCAGGGTATTAGCATGTTAGCAAATGCGGTGGCGGGGGAAATAAAGGCCGCTTTCCTCTCCCGACGCTACAGGAAGGGCTTGGCTTGCTCACACAGGCTGGATGACTGACAGTGGTCAAGACAGAAGCGGTCATGACAGTCCGTTATCATTATTAGGATCCATTACATACAATAACAGTAAGCTGACTGGAGATCAGTCCATTATCATTAATTTTCCCTCTGAATTTGATATTATAAAGCACATTGTGTATTGTGAGGGCGTCATGACGCCCAGGTCAACGTGCAATTATGTGACACGTTAAAACTGAGCAACTCTGGCCGGCATTCCAAGAATTACTCTGAAAAAAAGGAGCCCAGAGAAAACAAAGGCCGCAATGTGTGCCTATAAGGGCCTTTTCACTCGGGCTAAGGAACGTAGTGTCTCCATTTTCTCAGCATGGACACTGTTGAGCAGGGCGCTACAAATGAATGACCTCTATTTTTACCCGTCGGCGTGCGGCTCTATGCAAATAAACCCCTGGCCAGGCTGCGGAACACTTCACATTACTCTTTTTCAACGCCGCAAAAACACAGGGAAGTCGAGCAGAGGGGGCGGCAGGGGCGGGACCGAGCGAAGGGTGGTGCTGAAGGCAGCCTGAGAGCTGTGTGAAGGGTAGAGGGCTGGAGACGGAGACAGAGCAATGAAAGACAGACAGTCCCCCTCCGGCTGGCGTGACGAATGAGAAGATCACAACACACGTTCTGGAGGAGGCCCGCTGGACACAAGGGAGGGGCGTCTCAAATAACGTGACTGAGGGCTCGGCTCACCTACACCACCACTAAAGCACCTTTAGACTCCGTGTTTGTGCGTGTATGAGTCAGAAAAAAGGATGTAAAGAGATAAAATCCTATAAAACATTGGTCAAATGTCAAAAATGGGTCTAAAGGGGTTAATGACTGACTGGTCAGTTTCCTCTCAGGATATGAAGAACACGAAATGAGTCTAAAAATATTCAGTGCATGTATTAAAATGTAACAGTTTGAGAAGAGTGTGAAAAAGTGCGCTCTAGAAAGCATCAGGGCCACAGAGACCTCCCGGGACGTCCGAAGACAGCGAGAAAGAAAAAGAAACAGAGACAGAGAGAGAGAGAGAGAGAGAGAGAGAGAGAGAGAGCGCTGGGGGGCCCGCTACAACACAGGCCATATCCTCGCCAGCAGAGCCGTGGAGCAGCCCTCCATATTAAAAAGACCCCTGTCCCTCACAGCGATGCAGCCCACGATACAGTGCAGCAGCTCCACTTCTCAGACAGGGGAGGGGAGAACGCTGGCATTTTTCAGGCTGTTTGGAGCTCTGGGGAAACACTGCACCGGGGCAATTTAATACCAGGAGAATGGCTGCGACAAAAGCGCTGACGCAGCACCCCCACCCCCCTCACCGCCCATCTCCAATTTTATTTAGATTAACAGCGCCGGTGATATTGCAGCAGCGCGGCAAAACTAATAACGTGACAATGTGGAGGGCACGAGTCCAAACGGGCCGCCGCATCAGTGCTGCTCTTGAAGCCATTCCTACAAATGCTTTTCGTTTAACTTTCCTTGCTGCCAAGTGATACGATGCTGCTGTGTTTCATGAAGTGAGCAACCTGTAGTCATACGTAAGCTGGGGAAAGGGCTGTCGGACAGTCTTCGGGTTAATAGGAAATTACACCAACATCTCAAAACTCCTGTATGATTAACCTGCTGACGTTCTGAAGAGCGTCAGTCATAGGACCGAGACGTCTGCTCTAAAAAATACTACACAGAAAGCTGTCAAACAGCTCTGCGGCCTGATGCACTGTTTTACCACAGTTTTAAGGGGTACATGGAAGACACTGTAAATGAAGACAGTCTCCTGTTTGCTCAGATTTACCACTATTTTACTCACTGCATTAATATTACAAACTACACAAAAAATAAGACGTTGCTACATTTGGATTGTGATTGTGAGCATTGAGGATATTGTGACCCCTGGCTCCTATAAACACTAGTGTAAAGAGGTCAGAACTGGTAAGCTGCTCTCCACAGTAAATCCCAACAACTCTCAAAATGCTCTGAATTACTATTTACATCTCAGCCATCGAACTATGCAGAAATCTTCAAAGGTCAGTGGAATTCCCCTTTAAACCGTAAGGGTCCGTCAGCGCGGAGTTCCTTGCTTGTGTACAGTCGCATGCAAAATATAGGTGTCAGATGTTTTTCTACTTAAAACAGTTAACATTTTTTCGTCTGCGCATGTTAAAGCACAAACTGAAAATATTTTACATTTGTCATGAAGTACTTTTGCCATGTGATTTTACATGCGACATAATGTTGGGAATTTACACCTAGATATAAACATAAAAGGGCTGCGCAAACGTGACGCCACATTTACCTACATTTCATTAGAATTAGCGATTATATAGAACCTGTACATTAAATAATGAAGAGAACATTCTGTACGTTCCCTGTGTTAATGTGACTAACTTCAAAATCATCAAAACATTTCGTTTGAGTTTCATATTAATTACTGAAACCCCACTATTAATAATTTAATCAAATGTTTTACACCGTAATTCAGTCACATATCTCTACACTTCCTATGAACGATTCAACTGCTACGAAACATACACAGCAATGAGAGAGAGGAACTCAAGTTTGAGGTCCTGCAAGGGATCAAGTTCTTAGCATTGTATTGTTTGTTCTGGGGCAAGTAAATTACAAAATGCCCCAAATAGCTTAAAAAAAAAAAAAAAAGCATGACAGAAAAAACTCCCATTATTACACTGAGCATGTGTTAAATCACCCCAAATTACAAAGTAGCACCCTCGACTCCGGACTTGCCTCTCATCCCCTGCCTTTTCAAATGGCTTTCAGCTCTAAAATAACCTCTCGACACAGTATAGCGGCGCGCAGCAGACGGCCGGCTCCTGCTTTTGATCATATAATTGCATTCTGAAGCACTCTTCACACGCTAACTTAATGATTTAGACCTGCCCGCGTGTGTACGCCGTAAAAGCTATCGGAGCCATCCGCAGATATTCTGATGAAACATTACTGCTCGCAGCACTTCATAAGCTACCGAGCAGGAGAAGGTACGGTGGCCCAATTTGCACATAAAAGGGTTCGGCAGGCGAGGCAAGGCCACTTAAACAGAGCGAAACTAAGTGGTCCCCTTTGAGTCCTCGCCGATTCTCATCTTCCGAGCCGGGCAGGAAGGCAGGGGGACGCGAGGCTCGGCAGATTTAGGTGTTTTAATTCTAATTGCAGGCCCTCCCAAATGGAGACGATGTGTATCGGAGGCAACTGTAATTGCGTTTCCTGTAAAAGGCCCTTCCGTAAACAACCGGGGGCCTTAACGCCGCGCTGTTTGTTTTCCCTCTCCATCAGGGTCATTTCAGACAGCCAGGGAGAGAGAGGGAGAGAGAAAGAGAGAGGGAGAGATGGAGGGATCGGCTGGACGGGCTCCAGACCCGGGTATTTTCTGAGTGATTGACTTGGCCTCATGCCAGGGTGAAAGAGAGAGAAAAAGAGAGAGAGAGAGAGAGAGAGAGAGAGAGAGAGAATGGGGGGAGGTGTAAGGAAGAGTTGCTGAACAGTAGACTTGAAATGCAAGTCATCGCTTAATCCTAATATCAACACAAACAGCACTATAAATTAAGAGCTGGTTAATGAAACAATTAACTGGATTCCCCGTTATTATGCCGAGGATATTTGCTTTTGGATTTAATCCGGCATTATTATTCCCCTTTCCTCCTTCCTTCCTTCCCTCCTTCCTCCTACCTCTCTCCTGTTTTTCCTTTGGCACGACTCGCATTGTAAAGCGCTCAAACGACCCCGAAAGAATTCACAATAGAATCATGAGCTCACGACCAGACAGAGACTCGTCAGGCAATTTTCTCGCCAAATGGACCCGTGGATGATTTCCATAATAGCATAATAACAACTTAATAATTGCCCTCTCGCCCAATCATCCGCCCGCGATCGCACATGAGGTTAACCAGCGAGTGCAGAGGAACGGGGGGGCGGCGGGGTGGTACTCACGTTCGCAAGCGTCGCCTTTCTGATGGAAGCCGGCCTTGCAGATACATTTCCCAATGGGCACCAGCCACTCGCCCTCGGCGCTGCAGTGCATTTTGGGAGAGTTGTCGGCCTCCTCCTCGGCGTCGCTGACGCACGTCCCCTCGACCTCCACCAGCGAGGAGAACTCGGAACCCGTCACTGTATCCGGGAAGGTGGCGAGGTTTTCGATTATGGACCAGCACTTCTTGTAGTAAACTTTGACGGACACGAGGGCGATGCAGGCCCCCACGTCCTGGAAGGCCAGGTAAAAGCCCCGGCGCGACAGGGGCCCAATGATGCGCACCTCCGTGTTCAGCTTCATTTTCCTCTCGCCCAGGTCGCCTTGGGTAAAGCTCTCGTCCGCCGCTATCGTGTCTATTTTCACGTACTGGTTCTCGCGTATATTCCTGCCCACCTCCACGTCCGTCTCCTGGTAATACAGGTTGAACGTCTCCTTGCACGTGCCCACCACCCCGGGCAGGCTGTTGCAATCCCTCAGGGTGAATTTCAGCTCCACAAAAATCCTCTGCGCGTCGCCCTTTTCTATCCAGTTAGTCCGAAGCCAGTTGTTCTGATTGGGCTCCATGACCTGACACACCTGGTACGTGCGGATGGGGGTGAAGTTCTCGTCCAGACCGCTGATCTCTTCCCACTGGAAGAGGGACCAGAAAAACAGCCAAAATAAACTCATAAATACACACTTCACTGCCATACACTCTGTTACAGAACGGCAAATGTTCGGCAAAACACTGTAAAGTCTATTCTAATCAGAGCAAGTGTCCTGTAAACAACAGCTGAGAAAACTATGAATCAAACCCCTATTTTAACCCTAAACAAGAAGAAATGTGACACTTACATGAAACAATATAATACAGTAGAACTATATAGATGTGTGCAAAAGTTTGTATCACCACTCAAGGCATGTTTAGTTGATTTTCAAAGGGAAATGGGTTCACACTCTCTACAGGGAACACGCGTAACATTTTTCGGGGCTAATTTTAGTGCAGCATCCAATTTTTTCTCATTTATTTATAAATGTATATACACATACACACACACACACACACACACCACATGCTCTACATATAGAACTGTGGTATAACTTTGGCACAGACTACCGTTTAAGTTTTACTTTTTCCTCTACAAATGCCTAAATATATGTGTGAGTGTGTGTGTGTGTGTGTGTGTGTGTGTGTGTGTGTGTGTGTGTGTATTTAAATAAATGTCATGATACTCAAGCCAAACACAGAATGCTTGTGAAAAGTGGATCTAACTTAAATTTCTTTAGAAGAAAAAAAGTTTCTCCACACGCTTTTTAATATTTACTAGTAAAAAAATGGGCAAAAACACAACATTTGCTGAAAAAACTAAGAAATAGAAAATAGAAAACTACTAAATACTTGCTCTTGCATTTCACAATTCTCTAAAAAAAAATTCCGTTTGAATGAATACGCATCACAGAAGACTAAACCTTTTCTGAACCGGACACTGGACACTGGATGGGCTGTGTGTGATTCCTTTAAATACACGAGCAAAGAAGCTGGAAAAGTTTGGCTGAACTTTATGTGAAATTTGAAACTCTAAGAAATATAGCGAGATTTCACAAAGGTCTGCATGAGCGGCCTCCAAGAACAAGGGTCAGGGTCCCCAGCGCTGGGCGAATGAATCTGCCCCAGCTACGAGGCCACTGTACTGGAAACACACACACACACACACACACACACACACACACACATACACATACACACCACTTTCTTACATATTGCTTCGTTTTTTTCCCATTTCTTACTAAAGCAGATGAAAAAAGATTACAGCCGAGCTTTTAGGTGGTTAAACTTTTCACCAAATGATCTCACCCCAATACTGGAAAAAAACGAGACCGCCTGTATTTTTCTACATGTGTAAGCAATCACCTCAAGAGAGCAGAACCTTCACGAAAACATGGACCTCACAAAGGCCCGTGACCCCTGATCTGACAGTGCAGCTAATGGCCATTAAGCAGAACGATGTGAGACGGAGGACAAAACAGATTAGACAAGTGGTGTCCCTGAGTGTTCTGGGTCCGAAATGGCGTCGGAATGGTGAGGTGTGGCTCTTACCCCGCTCGGAGGAGACGCTATCCATTCCAGCTCTGTCTGCTGCGCCTTCGAGTCCAGCAGGATCACTGCCGACGAGAAAGAAGTGTGTGCGGTTAAATTATCGCTGCGTCTTCAAACATGTCTGACACGCAGCCAGAGAGACTGAGAGAGTCTGGCCTGCTTTTTTTTTTTTATCTATTTGTTTGTTTTAAGACTATAGGGACACAAAGGCTGCCTGGCAGAAAATATCGACTGTAAATAACAGCCTCGCGTCTCCAGGCACCTGCTTCTGAGGAGAAAGGGGGGTGAAGATAGCAAAGTAAATAAAGTGTATAGTGTGAAAACTGCTGCTAGCCCATTAAAGTGGAATTCCACCAATTTTCTTCCCAAAATGTGCATGATTTAATTGATCAGATGTAAAGAGAGTCAAATAAAAGTGGTCTCATTCCAAAGGGGAGAAATACACCAGGTCTAGGGTGAATTAGAGTGAATGGAACCAGAGTTTAAATGCCATCTCGAGGAAAACTATTACACTAAATGGACAGAGACATGATCATGGTCGCAAATGGTCACAGCCTGGTTTATAAGATGCTGTTTGACCAAGATTTTGGCCTAAAACATATTTTTAGAAGCCATTCACGGCGTGAGGTCATCGTGAGGCAAAAGAGTCCCCAAAGAAAAGTCATTTTTTTCAGTTCATCACTTTTTTACTGTCATCATCATTATAATTGAATAAAAACTACACAGACAGGCAAACATTCCTGAATAATAAATAAAATAAAATGTGTGACCCCTGGTTCCAATAACTAGCACAAAAAAAACTAATCCTGAACCGTCTGTTTGTTTGCCCCGAACCATTTCACAGGGAAGCAATCGGAGCGACTGTTTACACCTGAGGGACTGAAATATGGAGAAATTTCAGGGGAGGGGAGAGGAATTCCTCTTTAACATGAAGGAAAAAGACACAAAGAGGGACTGTATTAGTTTCTCACGCCTCCTGGCACCTGCTTCTGAGGGGAAATATCAGAGAGAGAAAAGAACTGATAGAAGCGAGAGGCAGGAAAGGAAAAGAGAGGGTGATCCAGTGTGTGGCAGGTGTGGTTTGGAGTTTATTCCGGTGCTATCGGCAGATGGCAGATCATTAGGTTCGTATTCTTACATTTTGAAAAAGTTAACAAAGCTTTTGGAGGACTTTTACTCGGCAAATCGTGCTTAACACGAATAGCAGCCTCTGCAGCTTACATTCTCCACAGCCTGTGGACTTTGTGTGTGTGTGTGTGTGTGTGCAGAGCCGGGGCGATGCTCACCGATCAAGTCCGTACGTCGCCGCCACTCTTCGGGCTCTTTTCTGTGCGTGCAAGTGACTAAAATGTCCTATAATGAGTAAAAGCCGAGCTATCCACTCCAACTTGAGATGTGTGTGTGTGTGTGTGTGTGTGTGTGTGTTTGGGGATAAATACAAAAAAGTGTGTGTGACTGTGCTTTTGTGACCACATTATAATCAAATGCGTGTTTTACTGAAGGTCATCAGCACAAATAAGAAAAAAGCCCTGATTTATAGCTTATACATACATTTGCAAGCATTTATATATTACATATATTTACAAATGCATGCATTTTTTGCCAGAGCAGTGCTGTACTGCAGCAGGCGCCAGGCTGAGTGTGGGATGACACGTTTATTTATCGCTCGTTTTGTACAGGCAGGTACAGAAAAGAGAATAAAAACTCAGTATAAGCCTAACACGGTTTTTAATACGCTTTCTGTGTGGCAGTAATTTTTGAAAAAAGAAAAAGAAAAACACACATTGG
>JBBPDB010000153.1:15881826-15902660 GCA_037974465.1 Brachypetersius altus | reverse complement strand
TTTACAGTAATATATTTCACATATATATGAGGAATATATGGTATGGGAATATATTGTTTAAAATATATTTATAAATACATTTTTTCTTTGACAACATACATTCCAATATACTGCAATATATTTAATTTCCGTATGGGGTGTACCAGCCCTTGACCCGTGTTCTTGGATTTGTGTTTTTGTTTGTTTACCTCTGACTGTTTCACAGTTATGGATTAGCTTGCCTGTTCATTGGATTACTCTTTTGCCTGTTGTGATTTTATTGAGAATGCCTCACTGACTGCTCTTGTCCATTCAGAAAGCTGCCCGATTTCATACGTCTCTCAACATTTGAGTCTGTGGATGTAAAAATGACTGCGAGTTTGCAATCTAACATATTGACCTGCCCAGAGTGTTTCTCTGCCTTTTGCCCCAAGACTCCTGCAATAGTCTTAAACACCACCCAGCAACCCTGTTTAGGGAGAAGATTGGAGGATATCTACTAAAACCGTGTGCTGTATTAAACATCCAGCAAAGATTGAATGAATAAAAAGAGCGGAATGGAAAAATGGGACAACACCACTTCAAAACTGCTGGTCAGACTCTGATGGTCAGAACAGTCCCGGGTGTGGTCCAAACATTCGGATGAGCACACTTGACTGAAATCCTTCTGTTCCACTCTTCCAGCCTGTTACACCGCTGAAGCAGAACTAAATCCAAACAGTGTGAGTAGAGAGAAATAAGTGAAATGGGATCTATATAAGTGGTGTTGAACCCTGCTGTGTTCACTGCTCAATAAAAAATATAATATACAGCGTTTATATGGTGTCTTTAAGAGGGTGAGGCTCTTATTCACTTTATTGCTGGATGTGCAGGGAATAAGGGGGTGGCAGGCTGAACAAATTAATTCAGAGAGATTGTAGGGGAGTGTAATATTACTAAAGTCATGTGGGCAAGACAAGATATGGTGGCCTTGCGATTGGTGAGAGGTCTGTTTACATAATTGCTGCTCAAGGTTTTAATACCCCAGAACATTCTTGCAAAATAAACTTAATTTGTTAAAAGAACCACCATCAGTACTTCTTAATTACTATAAAACAGTGCATGACATGGTCTGCTCAGTAAATGGAATTAAAGACACTTGTGTTTTTGCTAGAGCCTGAGTAGACTGATAAATCAAAGCAGTTCTTCAGTTACTTATCTCTTTGTCTTTTATGGGATAATGGAAATGAACAGTCTGCTCAGAAGTGGAGGTATTACTCTGTGATATGTCTAACACTGATGTACTGGACTTGTGCTTGGTTTTCTGGGAGAAGCAGCAGAATTTCAGAAAATAGAAGAAAATAGAAGAGTAGCCACTGGAGACTCCGTTCTCAAAGAGGGGTCCTCCACACAGTTGCCTGGTTTGCCTGCACTGACAGTGCAACCCTGACAATAAGAATGACATACAGTGTGAATGAAGTAAAAATAGTTATTCAAATGGATTTTTCCCATGTGCTTTTCAAAGATGAACTCCAAATGTGTTCTCAATATCTTGAACCAGAGTGCAGTACTGAACACATTTTTGACAGAATTCAGTCATTACTACTTTTTCAAAATCTGTTGCCCAACTGTCTGCTGTCCCACTGAAGCAAGATTAAGCTCATTGTGGCTTTAGGTTCTTTGGCTTCTTTCAATGTTCAATGACGATGTTCAATTGCATAGATGCACTCTGCACAGTTACAGCTGATTGAATGTCTTTACTTTTTTCAATGAGATAAAAGCGACAATATAAAGTGACTTCATGCTGTTATTAGTAGCCATTAATGCTTAAATAAGGTGGAGCTAAATGAGGCATCTGGGTGTAAGTGAGTGAGAGAGAGAGAGAGAGAGTAAGAGAAAGAGAAAGAGAGAAAGAGAATGACAGGGAGAGGCAGAAGGCCCTAGATGGTTCTCAGACTGGCTCAAGCCGTGTCCCATGTCCTAAGCTGATTACAATGATTGCATATCAGCTTAAAACACAAGGCGGATGAGACGAGCACTCTGGATTGACCTCCCCAGGTTCCTTCTTGCTCCGCCATTGTCCAACGTGGCAAGGAGCATGTTTGTGCAAGGGCTCACCAGCTCAACCGGCCGGCTGGAGAACACTCCATAACTTATTAAAAAAAACCTAAACTAGGCTGGAGAGGGAGAAAGGAGGATTGGCTGCTCTTCATTAAGGAGGCAATAAGCCTGCAGATGTTTTCTCAGACTTGTTGGTTCCCATGGGATTGCATTATTTGTCAACTTCTCACATTATTCTGAAATGACTTGCACATGCAGCATTTTAAACGGGGGTCTGAAGCAAGGAGGCTATCTGGGTCCCTTTCACACATGAGACTATATAAAGCCCCTTTAACAAATGCACTGACATTTTCTAAACATTACTCAGGGGAGAACGAAACTAAAAATGATGAACCAATCAGGGCATTAAACAGACTTTAAGTTTCTTTTTTAGCCCCCCTAGTACAAGGTCTGTGTAACGATAGTTTCAGTCAGTGTGTGAATACAGCAGGTCTGTCTGACTCTACCTTAAAGAGGAGTTTCATAGATGTTTCCATCTTTTTGCTGCGGTTCTGACTGCAAGATCCCTGCTGGGATATAATCTGGGTGGTGGCCCTCAGGACAGTGTGTGTGGCATTGGTACCTGTGTAACGCGTACCATGCCGCAGGACATGTCAAAAAATTCAAGTTAAATTACGTTCAAATGAAAACAAAGTCATTCTGATTTGTTTGATGTAAAATGCATTGTACAGAAACATACCAAGTCTGGATCAGTAGTGGTGACAGTAACTGGATGTCTGAAGCGATGAAAGCCTCTAAAAGCCTGATGCCTGAAACATTATGTTATAAAAGGTCTGAGATAGAGTTTTGGCCTAAAACACATTTTCTTCATCCATTAAGGCTGGAGAAGTAGATACAAGGCATTCATGAGCATAATAGTCTGCAAAGCCCAAAATAAAATGTAATTTGTTCAGGTTTTCCACCTACTAATATTAGATATAAAATTAGACATAAAATCTCAGATGACATACATATTGGGTTTTGGATGGTAAATAAATTGGTATCATGTCTCCTGGTTCCTATCACCAGAATTACATTAGTTGCTGTTTTCAAATCAAGCTTTTTTCCCCCATGAAGAGCAGCCAGTGTCAAGATAAGCTCACTGGTCCTCACAGTGAATTAAATACAAGGCCATACACACACAGAGCCATTCCCATCCCTTTAGATCAAAGTCTTCCCACTCTCCAGGAGGTCTCTGCTTGTGGTTAACCTCTTAAACCCTAAGGATCTGCCACTGGGCCCAGCCTTCACTCCCTCACTCTCTTTACTACATACATTATATAGCAGTTTTAATAGCCGTTATGGAAACATTTATAACACTTATTGGATAATAAGCCTTAAAGTCCTAAAGAGCACTGGGAGACCCCTCTGTTAGAAAAGCCTTGCTCCACTGAATTACACTGGAGCTGCTGTTTTGAAGTATCGTCCATGTTCAGTGGTAGTGAATCCAGGTAATGACAGATTTTTCTCTGCTGTCATACGTATTATATTCATTTAAATGACGAATTACTGGTAATTGCACAGCTGCTGGCCCGGTGGTTGGCCCTGCAATCAGAAGGTTATGAGTTTTAATCCACTGAGGTACCCTTGAGCACGGTTCAAGCAGCTGAATAGGGCTTAAAGGCAAAGGACTCAAGCCATTTCCTAAAGAATCAATATTGTATATAAAATTAAAAAGTATAAAAATACAATATTACAACATTTGATATCATGACCTTACATTGAATGTGACAATACAGTATCTGCAATGTCAACTGCTAACATGACACTGTTAAATGAACTGGGATGATCTGCTTTGACATGATTATGGCAAGATTCTGTCAATGTTTTGCTTGAACCAACAATAGTGTCATTCATAACACCACTTTTGGACCATGGCCCTACTGTCCAGGACAGACTTTCCATTAAGCGTAAGATTCTGAAGAGTCTGAAACCCTCACATGTCATTCAGACAGCTTTGACTTTGTAAAAAAAAATCCTATTCTTTACAGGGACACTGTATTGTTTATGCAATCCGTCTTAGATAGTGTAGCTTAGATTAGCAACTGCATAATGAGCCTCCAGCTGAACGGGCTAAGTGTGTGGGTGTTCAACAGAAATGTCCCCAAGCACAGCTCAAGGACTGCCAGTGCAGATCACAGCTCCAAAAAACCCCGTTCGCACTGCACTCTTGTAGCATGGCCGCTGTACTGTAGGCGGCGGGCCGTTTGGCATTTGATGAAAAGTGGGTCTTGTTTGGCCTGCAGTGGGGAGTAATTAAAACGCGCCCAAGCCGAGCCGGCTCCTCTTCATAATTTATCCATAACAGCAGATAGTAAATAATGATCCCACTCTAAAGAGGCGAATGTGTGAAATATTCATGCTGGATTAATTAAATGCATGTTTGTGTCTCATTGAGGAGGCTCTGTGGCATATCGCTAAACTTTGGCCGAACCCGATGAAATTCAAAGCTATTTTTGGGGGATTTTTGCCTTTGGACTGGAACTCTTAGGCAATCGAAGGCTGTTGACGTGTTTATGCAAGTGTGCTGCATATTTGCACGTGTTGTATTGTCTGTTCATCAACTTCCACCAGGGTTTGACATGTCAGGCATAAATTGCATAGAACTGTTAACAGTCAGAATGAAAAGCTGGAGGAACCAGCAAGCAGAACTCACAATTACAGTTCTGAGCTTCACATATTTGCATGAGCCATCCACTTTATTAGTAAACCCTGCCTTTTTTTTCCATTGACCACATCATGAGCTCTACTTTCTGCAGACCTCCTATTACCATTCACAGTGTATCCATAAGCCTCATGATTGCTCAGGTTCTGGCCACAAGATTGCTGCTGAGTTGATTTTTGGGGGTTGGCGGACCCTCAGGACAGTGTGTGTGTGTGGCCCCGGTATGAGTGTGTTGTCCTGCAGGGCACACCAATTTCACTGTTTGAGAAGGGTTCACCACCCGAAATATCAAGACAAGAGCAGCTCTGTTGTTATAAACTGACCAGTGGTGAAGGATTAGAGCAGAGGTCTTTATATCCAGACCTCAAATATACTCATGAACACACCACACAGTGTGAACTTGTTTTTTGCTATAAACCCATTCACCAGAGTGAACCCAGGGTCAGTCAGTGATGCAGTGACTGGGGAGCAGTGTGTGGGGATGGTACCTTGCTCAAGGGTACCTCAGAGGTGCCACTGGCAGTCCTGGGATTCAAACCCACGACCTTCCAATCATAAGGGCGGCTCCCTAACCACCTGGCTACCAGCCGCCCCAGACCTCCAGAAGCTAAGGTCAGGATTTACAACCATCATCTTGCAGTTGACCCCACACACACCCAAACAAAGACACACATGCAAACACCATGGACCGATAAGTGCAGTATTTTGCCTTGTCTGCACTACTTCTAGTAAAACAAGCAATTTTATGTGGTTTTCTGATGCAACACATGCAAAGATTACTGTGAGCAATGTGAAATCTGTCTTGGTGCATTATTATTGTTTGTCAAAGCCTGCAGCTTGTATATATATATATATGTATATATCTATATATGTATATATTCAGTGTTCATACCAGAGGTGGACAGTAACGAAGTAGATGTACTTGAGTACTGTACTTAAGTAGGGTTTTTGAGTATCTGTACTTCACTTGAGTAGTATTTTTTTTGGAAACTTATGACTTTCACTTCACTACATTTGAAAGACAAATATTGTACATTTTACTTCACTACATTTCTGTCAAGGGTCTCGTTACTCGTTACTTTTAATTCTAAAAGTGCATGTTTTTTTCCTCTTTTTCTAAAACGTGATTGTTTTTTCCCGGCTGACAGCCTATCAGCCTATCAGTAGAGTTATGTCACGTAGAGTTACGTCTGATGTAGACTGTAACCATCAAATTAAGTTCAACGCAGGTACTGCATTTCTGCAATGCCAGAGGATGGATGGAGACGGAGATGGAGGTTTTTCGGTGCCATTTTCGCACCCATGGCCAAATCTTGATCGTGTTTATATTTTCAGAAATTATTAAAGGTTCATTTCGTTTTAAGTGTGTGCTGTGTCGGCCTAAAACAGACTATAAAACGGCCTGAAAAACTCACCCTCCAACCTGCGCAAACATACTGAGGTCTGAAAACATTTTAGTAGCTACAAGTGAAAGTTTGAAATGAAGTTGTCTGAGGTTTTAGATAGTAATCACACTAACGTGCAAAACGGCCTGTGAAATGACTTTGCCCGGCAAGTCCAAGGCAAGACTTGTCTACTAATGAATTTAGAAAGTTAGCACGTAAAAACAGAGCTATGACCTGTTTTCTTTGTCAGCACTGGTTGTGTTTCATTCTG
Organism: Brachypetersius altus; assembly: GCA_037974465.1. Taxonomy (NCBI): domain Eukaryota; kingdom Metazoa; phylum Chordata; class Actinopteri; order Characiformes; family Alestidae; genus Brachypetersius; species Brachypetersius altus. Next base: position 15,896,281 of record JBBPDB010000153.1, on the reverse strand, counting down.
TAACGTTTTACCAATTTCTTATTCTAGAGGTTCTACAAGCTAGTCAGGCATTAGGTATTGTATGTGTTGTGCCAAAAATGCAACAATGCAGTGAAAAACATGTACTTTTAATACTTAAGTATTTTTAAAAACAAGTACTTCAGTACTTTAACTTCAGTAAAAATTTGACTGCACGACTTTCACTTGTATTGGAGTAATATTTGACCAGTGGTCTCTGTACTTTCACTTAAGTACTGAATGTGAGTACTTTGTCCACCTCTGTTTCATATACACACAAACTATGTACTTTTTATATAATACTGTTGTATAGCTTTTATTCTATTGTTTTTGCTGCTCTTAACTTTGTAACTTTGTACTGTCCACTTTCTGCCATAGCAATGCGAATATGTGGGACTAATACAGGTTTATCTTATCTCTTATCTTATTTGGGTTAGAGGATGGTTAATGAACACTGTGCATCAACAGAGATGGTGAGAGATTTGCAAGTGTACTGTTCGCCTCCCATTGCGACAAGAGTAAGCCTCGGCTATGAGTAGGAACTGGAAAACAAAACCTTGTCTTCAAAAGTTTCCCGAAAGGCTGTTTTGTTGCAGCGCTGTTTTGACACACACCCCTGCGTATCGCACAATAACAGCAATCTGCGGTGGCTTTGCGTGTCAGTTGAATGGCCCCTTCTAATCAAGTGGGCAGTTCCTGACCACATTAAACGACACAACCTACAGAAACACATGCCATAAACAGAATGGCTGGCTTGCAAGGCGACACAAAAGAGGCTGATGTAGAATATAAACATTGTTAAAAGTTTCAGAATATATCCCCCCACTATACGGACTGTATATATGGCAGCAAAAGCAGCTGTTTTGAATAAATCTCTTTGGTGATGTCATGAAAATCAACGCATATAAACCCCCCAGTGGTATTGCCCCACACATTCATGCAGAAATTAAAAGGAGGGTTTCAGCTCAGACTGAAGGTACAATACATGCCAGGCAATCAGGAAAGAGCTCTTTTGCATGTTTCAGTCTTAAAGATTGGAAGTCATTGGTTGATACTTGACACCCATTGTAAAGAGCAACATTTTTGGAGTTATTTAAATTAGTTATTGCTTGCAGTTGTGATCAATGATGTCATTCAAAAGTTTACTTTTCCTGTGTTTTTTTTAATCGCAAAATATAGGTGGGTGGAGTTAATCATGGAGAATCTGTGATTATAATGAGCGCTTGCTTAAGTTTAACTGGGGCAAACGTTTGGATGGGCTAGTAGATTGTCTTGGCTTGCATCGATGAAATCGTATGAATGATGAATCAAGTTCATGTAACATTTGCCAGGGAAAGTTACAACCTGGTCAACCTTTAGAACTCAAAGTGTGTTAGTGAAATGTGCTTTCAGTAAATATAAACAGTGTAAAACTAGTCTTTGCTCTCCTACATGCTCACCATTCGCTGCTCTTTTATTCGGCGCACCGCCGCTCAGCTGCTCTCCAGACCCCCTTCTCTGCACTTTTTCCCCCACCCACTTGTGGGCGGAGACTATTCTGAAAGTTCTCCCGGGTTCAAAGACCTTGTGTTATTTTCTGTTTGTTTAAAAAAGACTAAAATAAAATATGTTTGTTCAGTTTTGCTGTTTAAGGGCATTTGTATCAAGCACAATTTTTTAAATCCCAGTAGCTGTAAATCATCATGTATTTTTTTGATTCTACATGACATAGGAACACCAAACAAGCTCACCTCCAAGCTCAGCATGCCATCTGACACCTGGAGCTTCAACACAAACTGGAGGCACTTCCAGATAAAGAGTTGTTTTGCTGTATGATGACAAAATTGTTGCGCTTACAGCACAGGTTTGTGCAGCTCATTTTTTAAGGGTTAATTCTACGAATTATTTGTACAACTAATAAGTATGTAAAGTTGTAAAGTTGTTTAATGCAACCATCCAAATTTTAGTTGTTCACAAACTTGAATGAAAAAGGCTGTTTAGGTTCACAGGCTACGACTGAACTTTGCTTTCATTCAGCTGGTGCCAGTGGCTACAGGTCCTTCCCCTCACACCTCCGTGCCAATCCGCCAGACCTTTTCCAGTAGGTTGCCTTCGAAAGGATGAGGGAGGGAGAAAGTGCCTTTGAGAAGTCAACCATCACATTTTTTTGCATGTTATTTGTGTAACCTCAGACGCTTCTTGCATGCCTTTAAAGCTCTTAAAGTGGCAGGTTGGTGACAAATCACACACCCTCATGCTCACTAAGCCTAAACATCAGCTCATTTGCATAATATGCATTGGGTAATTAATTACAAAGATAAAATGGAATAAAATCAATGGGAAACGCATTGAAAATATTTAGACCAATCTAGACCAATCATTTAACGGTTAAGATAATATAAGATAACCTTTGATTAGATTAACAATTTGCGCTGTTAAAGCAGCAAAGATATTTAGATAATATTTGTATACTATATATTTTTGTATAGTATATTGTTATTTTGTGCAGTTATTGCAGCTGTTATGTTGTGCTGTGCCATTTTCTTCTCTTGAACTGTAACCACATTTAACAAACTGGACACTAAAGTATTTACTAAAGTATTATAGAAATATAAAAGTTTATATAATATATATGTATATAACAAGAAAGTATGGATATGAAATTAGGCCCCAGCACGCTGGACTGGCCATCAGTCATACCGTAATTTTGGGCCGGCCAGGTTCCCACACCCACCCCAAAGAGAGAGAGACTGAAGACCAGGAGCTTCATTGTCTTTCCATTAATTCCTGGTGGCCTGATTGCGCCTCAAAATGCCAGATTTTTTGTCCCAGTCCAGCCCTGGGACCCAACATCGAACTAGCCCTCAAACTGTATCGGTAGAAAGGCGTGGCAGTGTTGTAAAGCAGCTTAAGTACCTAACAACTCAACAGAGTTTGAGGCAAGTGCGTGATGATTAATGCTAATTGGTGGGGCACAAGCATCCATTACTGGTTAGTTACATTAGCCCTGTAGCTCCAGCACAAAACAAAATGAACACATTTTGGCCAACACTGGCTGAGCAACTGCATTTAGGGTTAAGTGGGGTTTTTTTCCACTGAACCATTGCTGTAAGGTTTTAAGGGAGGAAAGGAGAAGGAGAGTGCCTTTCTTGGCTGGGCTGTTTTGCATGTCACCTCTGGAGCTGCTGGGGGACGTCCCGGAGCGTCAGTGCCAAAAGTGAGCCTGGCGTGGTTTCATACACCCGTGTCTTTGTCAGAGAGTGTGTTTTGGTGAAAATGGCATCACCGTGTGACAGCATGTCATTCTGTTGCTCTGTGATGTCTGTGTGTGATTGTGCGCCTGATTATGGGATGTGTGTTAGCATGTCTTTGTGTGGTTTTGCATATACGTGAGGAAGTGTGACAAAGCGTATCCTGTGCGTGCGTATGTGTGTGTGTGTGTGTGTGTGTGTGTGTGTTCTCTGTGGGAGGCTAAAGCTCTAGGTGCTTGTTTGTTAGTGTAAGGCATCTGTTCTGGGTGTCAGGAAGAGAAGCCTCTGGCACAGTACACTATCACACAGACACACACACACAAACTAATCTGCAGTGGGTCGAGAGAGAGAGTGAAACAGCGAGAGAGAGAGAGAGAGAGAAAGAGAGACAGGACGAAAAAGGCACTTTAAAAGACAATAATAAGTACAGGAGTACTTATTAATAAGTAGAGGAGGAGAAAAAAATAAGGAGTTTTTAAAAGGAAACTTTATCACATCAGTCAGGGGTCACAACAGTAATCAAAGCATCAACCAAAGAAGGCAGATCAGTCCCATGGGCTGGCAAAGACCAGCTGGCCCTCCACCACAGAGCAAAATGCCCCATCAAAACACCATTCAGAAATAAAAGTCTCCAAGTCCTGCATCACAGTGTAAAAACGGAAGTCCAAATTGATTCTGGATTCAATAAGAGCAAACAAGGGCAAAACATCTTGACCAGGTCTATTCTCCACTTTGTTCTTCCTGGACATGTACATGGCAAGCTTAGCTGGACCGACAGCAAAGAAAGAAAGAAAGAAAGAAAGAAAGAAAGAAAGATAAAAAGAAAGAGAGAAAGAAAGAGAAAGAAAGAAAGAGACTAAATGAAAGAAAGAATCAGAAAAAAGAAAGATATAGATATAGATAAAACTCTAAAAGATAGAAAGACTAAGAGAGAGGGAAGGAGACAAAGAAAGAGAAAGCAAGAGAGGGTAAAAAAAGAGAAAAGGGAGGCAGCGAGAGTTTGAGAGAGAGAGAGAGAGAGAGAGAGAGAGAGAATGGCATTGATCAGGTGAAAGATTAGTATGCATGTTGATTTTTCCTGCTCATTGATTTTACTCCTCCAGAGCGATTTATGGAGCAATGCTTTTTTTTGTCCAAATACAGGTTTTCATATCTTCACACAGGTCTCGCAGCACATTAAAAGACTGCAATGATCTGTTTTATGTTTAGTGGAGACGGATCAGTCAGTACAGGTGTAAGAACCGCGGCAGATTCTCTCTAGAGCATAACCGGCCTTCTGCTTTTCCTTAACTCACTTTCAGTCATGATTTAAAATAGCTGAGGGAAGCAAAGAATGCATACATGCGCTTGTGTGTGTGTGTGTGTGTGTGTGTGAATTTTCAGGATATTCTGACCTTGTTGGACACAAACAGGGTCAAACCATTTCGCCTGTCTGGCTCTGTCCCACAGTAGAGCTACTACAGCAGAGTTTGGGGCTGTGTGTCCACGGATTGGATAGAATGTCCATGCTGACCCTTGACTGCTGCTGAAAGTGTCCATAGTTGGAACATGAGCATCAGAAGTGCCAAACTGAAGAACACATTCAGGAACTTTGAGGATCATAACAAGGAATTCAAAGTGTTTACCTGGCCTTCAAATTCCCAAGCTCTCAATCCGATCGAGTTTCTGTGGGATGTAATGGCAAACCGATCAGAATAATGGAGGCCCCACCTCACAACTTACCTGGACTTAAAGGATCTGCTGCTAGTGTCTTGCTGCTAGCCACCACAGCACACCTTCAGAGGTCTTGTGGAATCCATGCATTGGTCAGAGCTGGTTTGTTTTTAACAGTGAGACCTACCCAATATTAGGCAGGTGGCTTTAATATGGCTGATCAGTGTACTGTAGATACTCATGTGTATAATACATATGGGACCTCATTATATAAATTACATTACATAACTCTTTCTGTTTTTAGTTTTTCAGGCCATTGGACACCACTGTAAGTGCCTACATATATGAACTGTATCTGGGACACATTTATTGATATTGCGCATGAACACGTTTGCGTGTGTGTGTTTGTGTTAAGCCTGGGTCACAGGAAACAGGAAAATCTCAGTTCACTCTGAACGACAGGTCCATGCTTCAGATCTGCCCCTGGAGACCCTGAGTGTGTGATTAGGCCTCAGCCTTGGCCTTGATGGCACCGCTCTCTCAGACCTACATGTCCTCATGCAACACGTAGTTCAGCTTCTTCAGTTTGAGAAGAAAAAACCCGTCCGGTCAGGTCTGAGAATGACTTGGACTTCTTGGACAAAGCTAATGCAGATAATAAATGCAAGATTATTGCCTCCCTCATTTCCCTGTTGCACTCCCCCCCACCCACAGTATTTCCATGTTTGGGTGAAGTAAATACAGAGTTATAGTTGTCCACCCTCTTATGTTGCACCTATTATCCTGGAGGATGATATTTCGTCTCACTCTGTGCTGAATGTATATGGATGGGATGTTAAGGAATGCTGAGTAGATTAGCTTATGCTCTTGATTAGCTTAAGCTCTTGTTCCTTTGGGTTCCCTTGTAGGAAAGAGAAATAGAAAGTCAGGACCAGTGCCACTGTGCCAACTCTCAGAGGACAAAAAAAGGTCACCCATTATTCCACTTGCGATTTACACTCGTTCTTCAATTAGCACTATAGCGTATGCAGGGCTTGGCCGGTAGGGAGGCGTCGTGAGCGAAATTGAAGCTGACTGCTCCATGGTGCCTCGCAGTGTGAGTGCGATGGATTCACTCATGAGGAAGCCTCCCTGCTCTGCCCTATAACTGCCCTCCACATTTCCTTGGAGAAACTCGTTTTGCCGGCAGGTGACGTGATGCTTTGTGTTTTTCTGCAGCAAATGAGAGGCCCTCCATGCCTGCCCTGTTCCTCCATATAACTAAGGATGCTGTGAAATGAGCGGCGTGGCAGGCCTTCAGTCCAGCAGCATTTCAACTGCTAGCGAATGAGTGCAATTATTGCCAAAAAGTCAGTTAATGTTATGCAAAAAAGTTATCTGTTGTCCTTCAGTCCATTGTGTAATCGGCTTGCAGATTTGCATTTACAGCTCTTATCCAAAAGGGCATAATTATTATGCACTCCAAAAATATATCCACAGTTAGTGCAAAGTGCAGAGGTGACAACTGACCTTTTGGAAAACCTCGTTCCAGTATGTGGTGTTCCTTTTTTTTACACAAGGAAGGTTACTCCTACCGTCTCACCCTCCTCAGGCACTGCTCTATCAACCTCCTCTCTAGATTTGCACTCTCCCTTTCACTTTCAGTTTTTGGAAAGGTGGTAAAAGTAGCATTGGTCAGTGATTTCAGCTTAAATATGCAGGAGATACTGTTCATGTTAAGTAAGGTCCCTCAAGGTTTGTCAGTACTTGTACTGTTATCTACCATGCTGGGAGAAGTGTCAGCTGACAAAGAAAGACACACACACACACACACACACACACACACACACACCATTCTCTCTCCTGTGCATAGTTACACAGATTTATTAGAATGATTACCCAATGGTGCTTTTATCTTCTGCTTTTTTGAAGGCAAGGCAGCTGCTAACAACCCTTCTGTTCACCAACATCTCAAAATAGGATAAATACACAGTTCCAAGGAATTGTGTTCAAAACGGCAAAACAGAGAAAAGAAGCTTACCCTAAACTGCCTTTTCAGAATAATACTTTTCTGTTGGCAGCATCATAACAAGACTACAGTGTATCATTGCCAGACAGTGTGGTACTGTATGGTGCTCCTGTGTGGCGCGCCTGAATGCTAGTCACTCTTCAGATCCTTCCCCGCTGTCACAGGGAAGAGATGAAATCTTTTGCGCTTGCAAGGGCCTCCCAGCGGCCGGCGCACACATGCTGTGACCTTCTTCCATCACTTGTTTGTCTTGACCCTATAGGCTGTTGCTCTTTTTTAGTGTCGGAATAGCTCCGCATGCACAATCATCCCTGTGTTTACTTTCCCTGGAATGGATGAAGTCCAGTGATGCCACTTGCCTACAGAGTCGCTCAGTCTTCAGCTGCACACTGGGGTCAGTCCAAAGGCCATTACACACTGAATGAGAAAAACAAACTACACAAAAGGCATGAAATTCTGTAGACAGAACTACGAATACTCCAGACATGATACAATTTTTATGGGAAGTTCAAAAAAGGTAAAGGATGTGCTTTGCTCCCAACGGCACCAGTTGGTCGGCTGTTTGGAAAGAAATAATGAATAAAAGTCTAAATGAACTCAAAATCAAATGATCTTCAGGTCGCAAACGTCCCTCAGCTTCCAGCCAGGAAGAACACGATGCACTGAAGCTCTTTTTTGCCTCAATAAACCTTTATATTGTTCTCATTTTATGCTCCTTAAACTACTAGTTTTTTCCTAATTATTTTTTTAATTAGATCTCTATATCCTCTAGAATAACAATTAACTTGGCTATTTTGACACATGTATTTACATATGCAAGCTTTGTTCTGATTGGATGGTGCCTTATTTGAAAAGCTGTCCGGAGTGAAACACTCATTATAACTTTAATATGAATGGGCGGGGCCAAACTGCCATAGGCTGCATAAGATGTTTTTTCACAAAACAGAAACAGTAAATTCAAAACAGGCTGTTTTTGTTTGACTGTTTGTAGTAGTTTATTTTAAAACTTTGGGAAAACTAAAACTCTTTAATTTACGTCTATTGTGTGTGTGTGTGGCAACAAGGACCCTCATGTAGATAAGAATTTAATGGAGAAACGGAAAATTGGGCAACAAAAATTCAAGAAAAACATAGATGGAGCACTGGCTTGTGCAGCAAAGGGTCAAAGACAGGACTTAGAGCCCTTACAGGAATACATACGGGAGGCCCTCACTATAACACATACTATGTATATTTATATTATATATATGTAATATATGTAAATTGTTATACATGTACCACATGTAGGAAAATGAAATACTTCTGAGTGCAACAACCTTCAAAATAGAGTAAAAACATATACACTATAGAAATATCAGCAAATGTAAACAATAAAAAGATGATCATGAATCTTGTGGAGTCTCTGCTCCATGCTCGTAGGCATAGGCTATATTTTTAAATGGCCACTGTTACTCTTTTATGGCCTAACAGAGTGAGTTGGGAAACTTTAACAGGGCAGATAAAGTCACTCACCGAGACTCAAGTGGTGCTCCCAAAAAGATGTTAGTCTTGTATAATGCTAGCTAATGTCTGGCTTGTCAAATGAGCAGGTCTGCTCTTCCAGCCAACCTGTCTCAGAGCGAAACCCTCACTGAAATTGAAGCACATTGATTTGCTGTCTAGTCTTTTAACAAAGAGATGCTATTCATTCTCATCCAGCAAAATAACGAGCTTGTCTTAGGGAGGCACGATGAGACCAGAACTCACTTAGGGAAACGCAGCCAAAAGGAAAGGAAAGTTCAGGTGAAATACGGAGGACTTTTGAAAACTAGCTTCTAAAGTGGTGAGAAAGTGGTGATTATGCGATCATAAGAAGTATTTTAATCACCTTCGGCGAGTGAAAACAAGGCCTGGACTCCATCCTCTTGGTTTCTCATCAGAGGCCTCAATGACGGTGGACAAAACCAAGCTATTAACGTTCACCGCCTTTTTTCACATCGACTAAGCCGCTCAAACAAGGCAAATAGAGTTGACCTCACGATGACCTGGCTCTCCGACTTTTCCTTGGATTTGCAGCAGTTTCACGCTCAAATCTTTCTCCAGTGGCATGATTGGACCGCCGTTTTCTGTTGTAATTCCAAAACATTTCGCTTAGCCCAACTGCCACTTTTGAAGTGCTCAACCCCTGACCCCTTGTAAAGCGGCAGCCGTGTTAATTACAACGCTCGTCCTCGATCTCTGAATTAAAGCGCTCTGAAACAGCGTTTCCATCTAATCAATAAGGAATGAATCTAATCAGTGCCAAAAATGAATGAAATTCAGAGGGCCAAAGCATTATGCAAAGGAGATCCTCCTCATCGCCCATATTTGCATTCACTGTTAGACACATTAGCATTTTTAAGTCATGAGTGAAGGCGGAATTACATTGAAACATGAAGGCATGGTTGGTTGCACATCAAAGACCAAAAGTAAGATCCAACCACTATTGCTTTGTGGTCTTTTGAACCATGCACAGCACATCCTTCTATGCTAAACTGTGATGTTGTGGGCATATGAGGTCATCAAACAGGCCTGGGGCTAAACAGGGCACTGAATAAACCAAGTTTTTGCACAACTACAACACAATTTTTCAATACAGCCACACCAAGCTAATATTTCAGTTTGCATAAAGACTTGTCAAGAGGTCAAGAATTTGATCCTCTGGTAAGGATTGGATCAGGCTTGGGATCTGAATTTAGTGGCTGTAAAAAATGTTAAGAATTTAATGAGCAATAAAAATTGAAAACTGAATACAGTAATCTCCTGCTTTTCGTGGGGCTTACATTTCAAGAGCACCCGCGTATTCCGAAAAAACGCGTTGTTGTGTTTTGGTAAGAAATGCCTAAAAATGCCTATTTTTATAGTGTAAAACCTAAATATGTAAAGGTAAATAAATAATCAGTAAACTGTATTGCTTAAAAAGCAATTTGCATTAGCGGTTAGCATTAACATGCGTGTGAAAACAAAGACTCGTACACAAAAGAAACGCTGATATATTGAACTCAGTTTATTTTTGAATACTCAAGTTTATTTTATTTGTACAACAGGCCTTATCCCATTTAAGCATCGCATCTAAGGAGTTTAGTTGTCTTTCATCTAACACATGACAGGTCCAAGGGTTTATGGGTGTCCATAGGCTAAATAAAAAAAACCTACCAATAACAGTTTTATATATTACAAATCCTCTCACAAAGAAAAGTGACAAAAGGGAGAGAGTCATTACAGATCTCACTTCGTTCAAAGAGATAGGAGCTTGGTCTTGTATAACAGCAAATAACTACCTGGATGCCAAGATGGCTACTGACTGGATGGACCATTTCACTGGGACTCTGCTACATACACATACTTTGTGCAAAGCAGGGGTTCGCTCCAATTTCATTACTCAAAAATAGCCAAAGGAAAGTGGTTGGTTTTCCTGCTGGATGTGTAGCAGAGATTGTCCCTTCAGAGCTAATGAGCTAACACAACATTTAACCAGTGAAACCAGTGGATGCCGATGAATCATTGCAAGGTCTGTTTTCCTGAGAAGGCGAGGGGCCAACATAGTTTGTCTGCAAATTATCTTTCCATTGTTTCTGGAACTTCTTCGTGTTGCTTAATATAATTAAATATACTTTCTTATCCTTATAAATATAAGCAAAGTGCCATACTCTACTGTTCTGTTTTCACTGAATTACTGGCCTGTGCTCTGTCTATTTAGCCCTAATGAAATGTAAAATATAGTCATTTCAGTATTTGAATATAGAGGTCTGGAATGATTAACCGAGGTTTGACGAGTACATGCGCACATCCTGTGGCCCAAGACGTTCACACACACCTCATCTGACACATCACAATCAAGCCACAGCGACAATGGCACCCAAACAAAGGCGACCTGTCTGTTGTTGTGGAGGGAGTCACCCGCGAGTCTTTATTTCAGCCCGCTAGGCAATCCTTTCTTCCTAGACAATTAATATTCAACTTGATAGGTGAAAGGGAGCGAGGGGGGAAAGCACATCACAATGGAGGCAATTTAACGTGCCAAGCGAAACCGCTTCACCGCCGTGGAGACATTATTCATCTCAGGCCGAGCGAAAAGGCCAGACAGGTCATCTCCTCATCCAATCACAGTAAAAGCGCCTCCTGAAGCCGTCTACTGTTTATGTTATTCCAGAAACAGGCCCACACATACCTGCATTCATCTGAAAAACAGTCGTTACAGCACAGTATTTCACCTCACTCTGGTATGCTCATGGCTGCCACTACCACTTATACCACACTCCCCTGCTGTGTGGGAACATAAAAATAGGACTTAAGCTGCCTCTGACCGAATGCTACCCCTCGCGTGGCCTTTGACCCTTCAAATTTTGCTCTAAAACTTTGCCCGAGTGAAACTGGACCTTCATCCTAAATTATTCCTTGAAGGACCCCCGGAGAGCCTGACTTTCTGCCCTTTTCAGACAAATCTGTGTGAGAGAAATGCTGTAAAACACGCCTTAAAACAACAGGACAAGATGAGAAAAATAACAAAGTGCAGAGTGGGCATGCAGCCTAAACGCTGAAAAAATACTCCAACCGATAAAAATAAACCATTTCTGCATTCACCATTTTTTTGGGAAAGGTTTGCAATAGAGGCATATTCTTGTCCTTTAACAATTGATGAAAGCATTTATGGAGTAGCACTGTATCCAAGATGAATCTGAGAATACATTTTCTTAAAAAATTATTTAAAAGTACTAATGAATGTTCTGTATTTCTAAATATTTGATCTGTGCATAATATGCCCATTTAGTTTGTCAAACAGTGTAAAATTCAGTAAAAGTCATTCAGAGTGGTTTGATATGAAAGGGTTCATTGTGAAACTTAACCTTACTTAAACCATCTGATGTAGATCCATGCAGCAGATTGAAGTTTCTCATTTATGCAGGCAAACCAGACAACACCAAAATGCGTCCTTGTGCAAGGATCCTACTCTGAAGATGCTGCACGCATCTATGTTTGTCACAAAATTAAACGGCAAGTCGTTCTGAATAATTGTGCCAAATGCGTCATTTTATAGAGGTGGGGACTGAATCCAGGACTCTGTAAAGCAAATATACAAACCCAGCAGTGAACCTAAACATGTCTACTGAGGTTTTTCTGCTTTTATAGTAGTGAAACTAAATTTTAATTTTCTTTTGGGACTACTTTGCCTTACAGCACCCTGCATGTAACCTTCCACAATGAACATATTTAAAAATATATTTTAAGCCAAAACTTTCTAAATCGGGCATTTTTTAAAATTTTTTTGCTTTGTTTCCATTCACGTTCACTGTGCACAGTTGGACATTCCACATGAAACTGCTCTGAATTTCTTTGTTTAAATCTCATTTGTAGAAAATTGTTAAAATTCAGCTGATTTTTCTACAAAATAGAAATTGTAGAAAAATCAGCTGAATTTTAATAACATGACGTAGTTTAAGGCAAACTTGTGATGATCTAGGCATACATTTAGCACTCTGCTATTTGGTGTTGGCTTCCATTGTATGTTAGCAAACCTTGTAGCTCTAGTGCAACAAGAAATTTCAGACTCCAAATATTAAAAGGGGAAATAGATTTTTTCCCACTTTACTACTTTGTGTTAATAGAAAAAGAGTCGAATGTTTCAGTCTAAGCTTTCATTGAAGACCACCAGCACAAAGCTCCCCCTCTGCCTGGTCAAAACCAGAACTTAACCAAATGTAATCCTCACTCTGACATACTGTGGCACAAGGTTAAAGACTTTGGATATTGTAATGAGGGGATTTCCATACTAATGGAGGAGGGGGTCATCCAAACGACTGGGCTCCAATAGGGGATTTTTCCAAATTCGCCTGAATGGTTTGCTAATGTGCCTCCGAGTCAATATTTGAGTCTGCTGATGACCCCGCCGTCTTTGTGCGACTGTCAGGCAGCATCGCTTTGTTTGTGACGTCTCAATCACCCCCACCCCTCCTAATAAGAGAGCATTCTGACATCACTTCAGGGTTGCTTAGTTTCCCAAAGTTTATCGCCGAAAAATTAATCAGCTGCAGCTGTCTCTTCGGATAAGTATTACCTTGGCTGCTTTTGCTTACTAATGCAGTTCTGGCCGACGAGCTTCCTGGCCAAAGGATATCATATAGATTTACACCAAAAGTCCATTTTGCCTCATTGAATCTGAATTATTAATATTATCCATCCTGGGAGAGTTATATATACACACAAAGTGTAAAAATCCGTGCACTTTTTATGGATGTAGATGGGAGAGAGTGGGAGTTACGGCTTCGTGAAGGATTCTTTCTTTATCTCTTTTGACTCGCTACACCGCTCCATACCTGGCCTCCTTTCAGGGAGGCCATGAACATTCGCTGGAAGCCCACTGTTAGGGTGAGTTAAGGATTCAGGAACTGGGGCTGTTCAGATTTCAGATACACCACTAATTGTTTTGGGATTTTCTTTCATTTTCTGCCATTTTGCTGGGATTTCTACACCATTTGTAAACACTATATGCACTGCATATACAGTCACTTGACTGTTTAGGTTAAAGTCAAGATCAGAGCAATACTATCATTTTAGTTCATAGTTTAAGTTATACCAACATTTTCAGATCTTTTAAATATTTAAACTTCATATGATATAAATATTATACCTGTACAGTTCCATAAAAAAATAAGAGACCACTACAAAAATGTTCAGTTTCTCAGGTTTTATCTTTTATAGGTGCAAGTATTGAACTGAACAGCTTTGCCATTGTTTTTAAAAACTGCTGACAATATTTCTCCTCATTTCCAAACAAAAATATTGTTCTTTAAAACACCATTTTAAAGAGAAATGATGCAGTGTTTACAGAACTACAGAAGCAAATCACTTGTTCACAAAATATCAGTAATTATCTTTGATGTACTTCTAGTAGAGTTTTACCATCCAACTTGATAATCATTCACCACCCCCACATTCTCAAAAAACAATATGTATATATACAGTAATTTGCAGGGGTTACGTTCCAAGAGCACCTGTGTATATTGAAAAAACACGTTGTTGTGTTTTGGTTAAAAAATGCCTATAAATGCCTATTTTTATAGAGTAAACCCTAAATATGCCCCCAAATATGCTCTGAGAACACTTTAATTTCATTTTAAACTTTAAAGTTTAATGTATTACCCATAAATAAAATCTAATGTTAAATAAATAATCATAATCAGAAAACTTTATTGCTTAAAAAAACCATAGCATTAGCTTTTAGCATTAAGCTGTGAACTTGGTTCGATATTTTAATTACGATGATTGTGAACTAGTTCTTTTTCAATGTGTACTGGTACAACACTGTATAAATACACTATTAGGGATGGGTATCGTTAAGGTTTTAACGGTATTACTACTTTCGATACCACTTATCGGTTTGGTACTTTAACGGTATTCATATCGGTACTTTTTGTTGTGTTTATTAATTAAAAAAACAAAACATATTGAGAACAGAAATAACACTATTTTTAAAATGTAAAATAATTATCTATAGTTTAGCAAACACCAATGTTTGAGCAAATCTATTACACAAACAAAACCAATGATT
>JBBPDB010000153.1:15826250-15842514 GCA_037974465.1 Brachypetersius altus | reverse complement strand
ATTTTTTTTTCTCATTTTGTCTCTCATAGTTGAGGTATACCTATGGTGAAAATTACAGGCCTCTCTCATCTTTTTAATTGGGAGAACTTGCACAATTGGTGGCTGACTAAACACTTTTTTGCCCCACTGTATGTGTTTTTGGTGTTCTTTTCAATAATTATATTTAAAATGATTTATAATGAAAACTATATTTAAAATTACATTTAAATAATTGTAATTTTTTATAATTTATAAAACAATACACACATCATTGATTAATGCTTTAATTTAATAACAGTAAGTAAAATATCATAGCAATAATAATGTAATCTCACAAAAACTATATAAATATAAACATTTAATGGAATTCATGTAATAAATAATATGATAATATTGTACAACAACAACAATAATACTAAAATAATAATAATAATAATAATAATAACAACAGCAACAACAACAACAATAATAAGTATATAAATAGCTATTCATGCTTTCAACAACTGATTCCAATAATTATATATAAATAAAAAAAACATTTATAATAAATAATTATAATCAAGTACAATAATATAATATACTAAAGTATAATTTGCTAATGAATAATATTTTTATTGAAACCAGTTATTATTATTATTATTATTATTGTTGCAACATATATTTTTAAACAACTAACGGTTTGATGGTTGAAGTGGGTGGTTACCCCCCCCACACACACACACACATATGAACATGCAGAAAATGTTTATTTGTTTGCAGTTATTCTGTGTATTTTTTTATAGTTAAACTTACTTTATTCCTGATGTTCTACACTCTTTACTGCTTCCTACTACTGACTGAGATGAAGAGCACTAGAATTGTTCTGAAGTCATTTTACGCACACATCTGCAACAAAACAGGTTTTCTGTCATTAAAAACATTGATAACTTTCACTCTGTCTCCGGCATGTGGATGTGTCGGAGTGTGTGACGTCCAGAATGAATATATGGAGCAACAGATGTATGATACAGCTTATAAAGATGGACACACAGAACACATCCTCTCCCAGACAGCTCTTCTAATCCTTTACAGTATGCACACACTCTCACACACACACATACACCCACACACACATACACCAAGTCACACATCAACACATGCCAGCATATGTCATGTGTTATGTGTTAGTGAACATAGTATCATTCAAGGCCCAGCATGACAAACTCAAAAGAGGCTGTTAAATATTTGTACTGGAGGCCAGAACCTACAGCTATTAATTACAACCGTAACTCCAAAAATATGGTTCATATACTTATACATATTGGGGCAGCAGAGTTCATTGAAAAAAAAACATTAAGAATTTATACCCAGTGGATTGTACTGAGTGCTCTGCTTATCCCTGCTTTTTAGCACCCTGTTAAAAGTCAAACAGAGCATGAATAATGGAGAAAGGTGAAATATGGCCCTCTTCCACTCTCTGCGCCGAAGGGAAGTTGTTTAGAGGGACGTACAAATCAAAGTGTAACGCCACTCAGAGGCTCCACACGTGCGAAGCAGACAAAAGGGCACATTTTGCAACATGATGTGGCCTCTAGTCCCACTCTGCTGCTGGGTGTTAGTCTGGAAACACCACTGGAAAGACTTTGCTGTTGAAGAAGTTACTTCAGGGTGCCTGAGTGGCACAAGTCGTGAGTTCCTTGCTTTTAAATCACAAATTCCTTACTTTGTAACAGTGTTGAGTTGATGTAGGCTTGCCTAAAAATTTCTTTGTTTATTTTTTCCTAGGAAGAGTGCTATTTGTAACTGAAATCAAAGTCATTAAGATTGCTTTGATGCTCTTTATTATGAAAAACTGGAGTCACATTTGTTCATGTCGAGGGTAATAGGGACCAGGCGTAAAGTGTTTAACTGTTCTAATTGTCAGTATCTCTAAGAGACATTGCTATAAGACAATTTTAAGATTAAGCGCTGGCCTACAAAAAGAACATTTTACATCTATTCAGAACAGAGAGGTATAGTCATGGTGTCAGAACAGTAGAAAATGCATTACCAGAGCAACTAACAACAATCCACCGATGGGAGAGTTAACACAGAAAAATGAACAGCTCTTAACATGCCATTTATGGTTAAGGGTGGCTGAATGACACACATCTTTTTTTTCATAACTGATATTACCTTACTGTCTCAAAGTTTGTTTTTGAGTCTACTGTGTGTTTTCCATAAAAAATGTGAAGTGTGATTACTTGGTTTTATGGGCAAAAAAAGTTTCATGATGTTTTAGTTCCACCTCTTACCAGGCCATTTATGGGTACATCATAGAAGCATTCACAGGCTGATTATATTTAATTTAACCACAACAAATGGTCTCACATATCTTTTTATATCACTGACCTGAGTCTGTTTCTGAGTTTTAGTGTCTGGAAGTATGTTTTAAGAGCATGTTGTGTGTTTTGCTCCATGTTTGTTTCTTCACACTTGTTTTTTTTTTTTACCGATGCCTATATCTCCCATTCACTACAGATGAGACTTGACCACAAAAATTGTTTTTGTTTCACAATCAGTACTGGGCCCCTCATCATCTGATCGATTAAAAATGTACAACCTCACGCAATCACACTAAAAAGGTATATTTGTACTATAGACATTAATGCCCCTAGTTCTATCGCAAAGGGGTCTAAACTAAAGTTTTTTTACAAAGAAGTGTTTCCCATCCACTCCAAATGACTCATTTAGCATTTTAATGTCTGGAAACTGTGAAAATTCTGTATCCAATCTGGAATTCCCTTTTAGCTCAGAGCTATTCCGTTGCCTAAACCATAATGGCAAATGAATCTAATTCTCAATTCTGGGGTGTAATAAATGAATAAATAAAGAGAGGAAGTTATGAACAATTTTGCCAGATTGGGAAGTTTCCAACACAATTTTTAATCAGATTCACTTTGGCTTGGAACAAAAAAAAATGGCCTGGGGCTAGTAACTATAATTTCAAACTGCTTTTGATGATTATTCAGTAATTTTCTTTTTTATTTTACTTACATTACTGAACACACTGTATTATCGTGTATAAAAATCTAATTTCATTTCATCATTCATGTCCAGTCATTAGAATGCACCGCTGTTTCACTGAGCTCAGTCATAAATGCGGATAAGTGTAGGAAGCAAATGGTCTCACATGTCTTTATATATAACTGACCTGAGTCCGTTTCTGAGTTTTAGTGTCTGGAAGTATGTTTTAAGAGCATGTGGGTGTTTTGCTCCATGTTTGTTTCTTCACACTTGTTTTTTTTTTACCGATGCTTACATCTCCCCTGTAAACATAGTGAATATTGTACAGCTGCCTATTTAACGTCTGATTAGCTTGTTTCATAAAAAATGAAAGGAACAAAGCAACTACGTACAGAAACACCCTCAGAAATAAGCACAATTTATCTGAATATGCTCAGACAGCCCTTCAGATTGACACAGGTGTTCAATTGTGCAAATACAGTTTGCATAATCTTCATAGAACAGCATTACCAGTAGAATGAAGCAGGTGTACATGAGCTTAAGGTCACCATACCCAAGGTCATGCCATGACTAGCGTGGCATTCAGCAACTCCAGCATGGGGCTGCAAACTTTCTGGAGCTAAATTTCTTGGAATGGTGGAGCAGCATTGAATATCTTTGGGATAAGTTGGAATGGAGCTTGTCAGCCAGATCATCCAGCATTAGTACCTGGCCTCTCTAACGACTGAATGCAATCAAATCCTTGCATCTAGTGTAAAGTCTCCTCTGGAAAGTAGCAGAAGGGATATAAGTTGAGATTCTGGTTGGGTTTCTCTGAGGTAAAACATGCTAATGGATAGAACTTCACCTGGCGATGACACCCAGAATCTCGCTGGATGTCATTACGAGTGCTATCCAGGTAAAATGCAGAAAAAAGCTGGAAAAGTCCGCCAGCACTCAAGCGAGGTTAAAGCTTAAAAAACGATTTCCCTTTAATATCCAAAGGAATGGGTTTTGCATGAAGCACCACTGATGGACCTAGCTTCCTATAAATGATACAAGCAGTCGAAAATCAGTTCTGCTTCATTAGAAGTAGACTCCTAGCAAGGTTTTAAAGTTTCTGAGCAGCATATGTTTAAACAGCTTGAGAATGGGTGGGATATGTTTTGAAAACATAGGAACCTTTTTCTGACTATTTTCAATGCTGAACTTTACTTAAGCCTTAAGCATATTACTAACCTCAACTGTAACACAAGACCTAATGCTAAGCTTAAATTCATCCTTAAACCTAAACCTAGGGGTAATCTTCAACCCTAAAAGTAAACTTAATGCTAATTTTAACTTTAACCCACAAAACTACATTAACCTTAAATTCAACCGTAAACCTAATGCTAATCTAAACTTTAACCAATTCTAGCATGTGGGGAGAACTTAAAGTTAGGCTTCGGTTTATGTTCTGAGTGGAAGTTAAGAGACTGGTTAAGTACTGGTTAAATGTAGCACGAACAGTTAAGGCAATGAAAACATTTTCGGTTGAATGTAGCTAGGCATCTGCAGCACATCAACAGAACGCGGAAAATAAAGTGTAGCCATGAATTATGATCTGTTTTAATTGTCCAACTGTAGCTCATCTTACAGGATATCTCTACGGAAGACAGGACTTTGTTACCCAGCTTTGCTTCCTCAACGAACCTAAATGCATAGTCTTCTCTTCCCCCCAGAGCTATAACCCTTTATTAAATCCTCAACAATAGACCAGCTAGACACTTTGAACAGATCTGACGCACTTTTGAAAGTTTCTGACACCTCATACAATGCCTGCCCTGAACTTCAGCGGTTCAGATGGCAGGGCTGATTGAACATGGTCCGTTTAATTCATCATGATCAGATTCTAGCCTGTCAAAAGACCACTGTCATCTTAACTGTGTCAGTTCTCACTGTATCAACAGCGTGGAGCGTGAGGAGCACAGCTGTGCACCGATCCACCTGTCCTGTCTTGAGTGAGAGAGAGAGTGGCATGGAAGCTCATTTGACGACACCGTCACGGCGGCAAAATTCACCCCGAGGCTCCGGCAGCAACCAGAGACGTGAGAAAGATAAATGCCTCTTATTGCATGCTCTGTTGCTGAGGTAAATCTGCTTCTCCCTGTGGCATTGCAGGAAAATTCCCCAGCATTGGGAACAGATTTGACCCCCCGACCTCTCACGATGACACAGATGCTGCCCTTGCCAAAATCTACATTTGGGACAGCTCTGCTGCATGACTCATGTTTATACTGAAGACATCTTACTGTCCCCCTCTTTACTGTAATGCTTTTCATTTCTTTAACACAACACAGCATTACAGGGTTTTAACTTGGGAGTATTGGAATGAAATCAGTCAGCATGAACAAAGTAGAATGAAGTTCTAGAAAGCAACATTCAAAATGCTCTATGATGCTGCAGTGCTTTCTTTAACCACAGTAAGAAAGTTTAGATGTGTCCACAGTGATGACCAGAGCTGTAGATGATTCCATTATGTCTGGGGAAGCAGGAACAATTTGAAAATGTAATTATAATAAAATGTGTTCACATTGCTATACATACTTCTTATACACACATAGACATGCATATATCTATATCTATATCTATATCTATATATGTATATGTATATGTACACACGTTAATTTATCTATTTATCTACTTATCTATCTGTCTGTTTAGATAGTCTAAAGCACTAGAGGAGGGGTCTCAACCTCCAGTCCTGGCGGACCATGATCCAGCACGTTTTGATGATTTCCCTGCTCAGAAACACCTGGTTCACCTCACCAGTTAATTGCCAGGTTTAGTGAATGTGTTTGACGCTGGGAATCATCAAATTGTGCTGGACACCGACCCTCCAGTAACGAAGTTTGAGACCCCTGGTCTAGAGGGAGAAACAGAAAGCAGGAAAAGCCATTTTGACAAGGAACAAATTGTAACGGCTATCCACCTTGGTCAGCTTCTCCAAAACAGCAGGTCTCGTAGGTGATTCCAGCATGCAGTGGTCAATACCTACCAAAACTAGCCAAGAAAGGACAACCTATAAACCAGGAACAGGGTCATAAACACCCAAGACTAACTGATGTGTGTGGGGATTGAAGGCTAGCCCATCTGGTCCAATCCCACAGAAGACCTGCAGTAGCACAAATTGTTCATGCTGGCTGTGATAGATAGATGTCAGAACACACAATGCATCACAGATTGCTGCACATAGGGTCAGAACACTCACTGCTGACTCCTATCCATCACCAAAAGTGTCTACAATGGGAATGTGAGCATCAGTACTGGAATGTTTCATTCTGATCAGGTGTCTATGGGCAAACTAGTCTGATCCATGGAGGCTCCATTTCACAACTTAAAGATCTGCTGCTAAAATCTTGGCATGTGTTTAGGCTATATGTAGTAATACTGCGTTTCATTTGTGAATAAATAAGCCGATGATTAAATCCAATAGGAATGTAAGAACCTAACTTAAATGGAACTGTAAGAAAATGAAGCCCTTTGATCTTCGCACTTCCGTTCTCGAATACATCATGGGTTCGTAAGTCGATACTGCAGTTTAACAAGTGTTCCACCTTTAGTTATGCATGCGTAATGTCTGGCTTTAAAAAGGCAATGAATCAAAATGAAATCTGCAATCCTACAGTACACATTACATTATTCCGGTCCTGACTCAAAGCAAACATGTCTTGTCTGATGCCTCGTTCGCCGACTAATGAATGATCTGTGTCAGAAAGCAATAGATGAGATTTAGCACTGTGCAAGTAAAGCCTGTGAATTCAACAAAGCCCACTAAACCTTTCATCAAATTCTGCATTTCACCCAGATGATACTGGTGGCTCTGCGCAGAACAGCCAAGCGCAGGCGGTGAATACACGCCAAAGACAATCCTTTATATAATACTTTTCATCAGGCCTGCAGATTACTGTGAAAATAACCAATTTCCCAGCTGAGCCAACAACTGCATTCAGAAACATAGCACAGCATTGAGCGTGTGTGAGAGAGAGAGAGAGAGAGAGAGAGAGAGAGAAAAGAGGTGTGAGAAAGAGAATGCAGTGCTGATCTTTATTTGCTGAAGCTCTACCTTGAGAATTTACCACAAAATCAGTGCTTACCTAAGATGTCAAAGAAAAAAGAAGTAACTGAACTGAACTCTTTGTAAAGTATAGTAAGAACTGAGACCACACAGAAGAACAGAAGAATAAAACTTCACTTCACAGCCAACTCTCAGCTACATCCCAAATCAGCTTAAAGAATGTACAGCTCATTATGGATATGTACACCTTCCTATCATCAGAAAACTGTTCTGTGCATGCACTGATCTCTCAAACAGTACACTGTGGTCACACCTATATGTAACCAGTGGAGGCGCTGTTGGGTTTGGTGTCTCAGGCAATATGTCCTTTCGCAGGCACCATAGCTTCCTCCCTCTTGGACATGCCTCCAATTAGCTTGTAAGTGGCTACCATGCTTTAGCTTTGTAGGTGTGAGTAGGCATCAGGATTCCTTAACAGCTGATTGGCTCTGGACATTTAGCTATTCTTAAAACAGCGATATTTCTGGTGGCAGCCATCACCTCCCTCCCTTGGTCATATGACTTGACGTGTGATGGTACAGTGTGAACCTTGATTCTGTTGTGATGATGCCAAACTGAAATTTTTAGTTCAAAATAAATAGTTTTGTTTTACATTGAAATACCATGCTTCTGTCACCCTTACAAGCTTATCTGCACAGGACAACCCTCTTTTCTCAATCGAGGTGTTAGGCGTACACCTAAACCCAGTATATCTTTGTGTGAAAGGCACCAGGTGGCGTTGTCGAGCACTTTAGAACCATCTTTATAGAAAGTCCAGTTGGTCACATATAGGTACGTTTCCTCTGCATTGTATAACATGACAACAGTAAATGAAGTTGTCGTGTGTGTATGCCTGAGGTCTGCACAATCATTAAAATGAAGCCCAAATCAAAAATGGATCCAAATCAGAATCTTTGTCATTGTAGCAGCTGCACAATGAAATATAAAGGTGCGACTCTCTGGCGCAGTTAAAAAAGTGCAGACATATATATTTATATATACTATTATAAATATGCAGAGAATATTATAAACATGCTGTGTAAGCTGTTAAAAAGGATCATGTAAACATATAACTGATTGTAATGAACTTACAATAATGAACATGAACTTGGCAGCATTTAGCATGATAACGGCTGAAGGGTAGAAACTATTTCTGAATCTGCTTGTCTTTGTCTTTATGGACCTAAAACGTCTGCAGACGTTCAAACAGTTCGTGACCAGGGTGAGATGTGTCTTGTACAATCCTCATGGCCTGGCTAGAGGGCTGGTCTCCGAGTGAAGGGAGAGGGCAGCCGACTATCCG
Source organism: Brachypetersius altus (assembly GCA_037974465.1). Taxonomy (NCBI): domain Eukaryota; kingdom Metazoa; phylum Chordata; class Actinopteri; order Characiformes; family Alestidae; genus Brachypetersius; species Brachypetersius altus. The sequence goes on along the minus strand of JBBPDB010000153.1, from coordinate 15,834,172 downwards.
CTGCGCAACCTCTATATGATCAACATGATAAGAACCCAACACTAACATGATCCAAACCTGAACCAAATCAGAGTTCATTCTGAACCTGACCCAAATCAGAATCCAACCCAAACCTTACCCAAATCAGAGCCCAACTTACACTTGACCCAAATAAGAACCTAATCTGAACATGACCCAAATTAAAATGTAACCTGTACATGTCCCAAATCACAACCCAACTAAACCTGGCCCAAATCAGAAGATGACGTCAACCTCACTCTGAACCAAATTAGAAGCTCACCCGAATCAGAACTAAACCTGAACCTAACACCAATCAGAACCAGATATGAACCTGACCCAGATCTAACCTAAATCAGAACCCGACCAGAACAGCTGGTGGTCTAGTGATTTGGGAGTTCATCCTGCAATCAGAAAGTCGTGGGTGTGGCACCACTGAGGTGGCCTTGAGTAAGGTACCATCACCGCACACCTGGATTCTGTGTTCCTGGCTGCCCAGACCCTGACCTGAACCTGACCTGAATCCATACCAAAACAGAACCTAATGCCTGTAATAACTGCAGTAATGGTCCTTCTGTTATATCTCACTAAACAGTCACCAGTGTTAGTTAGGCTTTGTTGTGCACATACACTAAAGAAAACATGTGAATCGGTGCATAAAATGTACAATGACAATTCTTTCAAATAAAAACAAATCCAATACATAAAATGCACCTGACCTGCGTTCACAGTCCAGCAGAATAAACAGCACCCATGGAAAGTCATTGAAGAGGTGATGTGGCAGTGCTCCTGATTTTATACACTTTTAAAGCTCAGGCTGAGTGACAGACCTCTAATGCATGTGTGGTGGGTGTATGTGCATGCACATATGTACTGGTGTGTGTATGAATGTATGATTGTGCTTGTGTCTGTGAGGCAGAGAGAGAGAGGATAAAAGAAATAAAGGGGTACAGATAGAGAAAGGAAAAACTGTACTTTATTTCCTAAGGTCCTATCTTTAGAATTGACCAAAAAACAAAAAGTGTGTGTGTGTGTGTGTTTGAGCTAGTGTGTGTATATGTGTGTGATGCAGGGCTCTAAAAGAGCAGAGTTATTACACAGCTGTGTTCCAGTCAGATGAAGAATCAGGAATAGCTCTACATGAGAAAGCGAGAGATGCATGCTGGGAACTTCCTTCCTTTCCCATTGACAAATGTTACATAAATTATTCAGCTCAAAAATAAATGCCCGGACTGCCTCCAATAGCTCAGTGAATAGGAGTCTTTTTGTCTTATGTACTCAAAGCTTTGCACGGAGAGGTCAATGAAAGGCCTCTCTGAAGTGTTAGCTGACGTCTCACTGCAGAGACGACATCACTGAAAGGATCTCTCAATGTTGAAAGAAAGTCTTTTTTATGGAGAGCAGAAGGGATGCGGCATAAAACAAAGTATTTGTAAAGTTCTGTTTGAACGGCTGATGACAACTTGGACTGTAGATTCTGAAATGCCGTCTATCTCTGCACAGTACTTAAGAGAACAATGATGGTAAGAAAACAGCAGGAGACACTACAGTCACTGTTCACTTTGGAAATGCCTTGCTTGAACTTTTACTTACTGGCATTTTCCTCAGCTCTGTCTACCCTTCACATTCACTCTATAGATGTGTTTCATAACTACTGTTTTTGTCTAGCTGACTAGTTAGTTACGTCCAGTCTGGTCTAGTCTTGGTCTAGTGATGCCAAGCCGAACCAAGTCACGTCACTTCATGAATTCATCATTAAGATGTTCAGTTACAGACTGTAGCCCATCTGGTCATTTGTAATATGCGACAAGCAGATTTTAACCTCAGGTACCATCTTTTGTTCCGGTACAAGCAAAACCAAATGGTCATAATGACACACTGCAGCTCATTCACCAACCATCATAAATTTAACCCATTCACCCAAGTAAAGCAGTGGGTTACCAACGATGGCCCATTGTGAGCCTGATGTGTGCCAGTTTGCCTTTCTTTTCTAGACAGATATTTCTTTGGGATTGTCCATGGCTAGCCGCCCTACAGCACCAACTGAAATGAACCCTAATGTGTACAGTTATGGATTGACGCCATGCTTACTTTGACCATTCATTATTCTTTAGTTTGACCACAAGAGCAACCATTCTGTGGTTATGATGTCTTTGCTAAGTTAAGAAATTTGTGCGACGTTGAGCTGTCCAGTCAGCCAGAACATGCTCCAGTCTGTAGTTCTGGATTTTGCAGTCACCGTTAGGTATGTTAGATGGCCATTATATCAACTGTTAACTACTGACAAAAAACATCTAGGCTGGAAACTCAAATTTCAGCATCTAACGATGAATGGGCCAAAGCATTGTTAACAATTTTTGTGCACTGCAGTCTTTAATTGTACTCCATCAAGGCCATACATAGTAACGTGGCCAGAACGGGACTTTCAGTTTTTTCAATGGACTACAGAAACATAACTATTCCATAGACACTTTGTTTCTCTGAGGTTCAAAGACCAGCCAAAAACTTGCTGCAATAAAAATCACATTTCTTGAGTAAGAGTAATGATGTGTAACCAGTGACAGCAACACCAGAAACGCACTGCATGAACTTTCCCTCAAAGAAGATGGTGGTGGAGTTTGATCTCAGGGTGTTAAAACCTGGATGAGCACCTCCCCCACACACTCTCTCTCAAGCTTTGCCTCAGTGAGATGCTCTCATTTTCTCATTATACAAATAGCCATTTAACTTACAAATGCTGTAATTATACTGAGGTTGTGATTGTCTCATTTGTTTCCTAGAATATATTGTGTTCTTATAAATGTTTCATTTATTTTCAACAAAATTGCATCTTAATTTCTTCCTAGTACTCAGTCCCTGCCAATATCTGTATAAAATAATGCACAATCCATTAATGCAACTTTCCTTCATTAGAAATTAGAGATTGTAACATGCATTACTTGATGATATTTATTTATAAATGACTTAATGAGGCTTGGAGCCTCTCCAATGTAATACAGCACCTCTCCATGTGTGTTTAATAATCACTTTCTCTGAAGAAATAGCCTATAAAGTCACTAGATGTATATGAATACCCAGAAAACATGATTTTACATCATCAATGAATGATAAACCTTGAAAGATGAGCTTTTTGTTTCTGTCAATTATCAAAAAACGGAATCCCCAGATGTGAAGCCTGTCGATGAAGTCCCAGCTTGACTGTTCTAATAGCATTTTGACAGCGCTGAGAAGAGCTGATGCTCGCTAATTGCGATGTGCCACCAATGATCTAAAGTCCTTTCACGAATTGGGCATGACAGAATGCAAATCAAGGAGGGTTACAATCGAAAGCCTTGGCTTCGTGTGCATCCTGCTGCTTTGCTAATGTTTCCTTCTTTAAGAGCTATACTGCGTAAAGCCATAACCAAAGTAGCTAATTAGTTTGTCTCATTTATGTTGACGACAGTGAAATTGCTTTATTGAAGCGACATGCTCGAACTTGTCCACGTCTGTGGCGTCTGATAATTGTTTTGCATCACAGCTCTATTGAAGCAACAAAGGAGCCTATCAAATCAAATTCATTTTCTGTAATCCTCTAATCAAAGGACGGCATCCTACACATTGCGGCAGTGAAAGGGGCTTGCTTAGCCCTCCGCTACACATGAAAATGCCATCAGCGAGTCTAATGCTCAGAGCATGGCTGCTGCGTGTTGAAGTCGTCTGAAATGTCTCAGTTTCCAAAAAAACAGCCATGATGATCGACGAAGGAAGACTCAGTTCATTATTGAGTGATTAAATCAAACCACAGTCTCCAGTCAGATGAAAGAGATGGAGGCTGACCTAAATTTCAACCCGGAAACATCTCTAATGAGAAAAGCGGCAGCTGAAGTGGGTCATTATGATGTGCTGGACAAAATGAAAGATGGAAACGTTTCCAGTGACACATCAAGGCTATTCCTTAAACTGTAAGATGTTCCCAGCCGTTTAATTGATTCCACACTGGCCGTCCACTTTATTAGAAACTCTTCCCTTGTGCTTCTACTTATTGTCCACTAATTAGTCCAACCACTTATTACACAGGTTCACACTTATAGACTGTTGCCCACAACTGGGAATCCATCTTGATTTGTCAATCTCTGTAGCCCATTCATGATTAGATCATTTTCAACCACATGGATACTGTTACATATGGGCTGTGCCTGTCCAGAAAGGAGGCGCAGGTGCAGACTTCCATTTGAAGTTACTTTATTTATTATTATTATAAAGAAAGGAGGCACCAGGGCCAAAGCTTCAAACAAGAAAGGAATTTGAACGAACTCAACTCAGGGTGGACAGACAAAGTTAAGCTAAAACAGAAATAGCTTTATATAAAAGTGCACAAACCAAAGACCAATGACAAAACAAACAAAATTAATCCCTGACTGGCTGAAAAGCCTTCTACCTAAAGTCAACCAGAGATTAGACCACACCCTTAAAGTCACCATAGAAATCTCCATATTTTCTAGCATACGCCGACTGGAAACGTGACAGGTGCTGCTTGGGTGGTGAACTTAGTACGGGTTTATCAAGCTCAGTTGCTGGGGTTATCATATTCTGGTGACACTGATACATTTTTAACAATGAAGCTCCACAAAGTGTTCGTTGCCTGATGCAATGGAAGCCACTTTCATTTCTCAACCGTGATAAAACTGGGGAAAGAACATGCTAGGAAGAACCTTTATATAGAACTATTTTGGTGCAGCTGGGGACCTGGTGGTTAGGGAGTTCCCAGTGCAATTGTAGAATTGTGGGACTGAATCCCAGTGCTGGCAGTGGCACCACTGAGGGACCATACCCATGCACTGCTCACCTTGCGCTGTATTATCAGCTGCTGACTTCTTCACTTGCTGAATGGGTTGAACGCACTGTTCACACTGTGTACTGTGCTATGTTGTATTCGTGTGTGACCACAGAGGGACACTTATGTGAAGGTCAACTTTTAGGTGTCACTTAACATTCACAAACCTCTCAACCATGGATCTTCAAGGACCAAAAGTAGTTATTGGCATTGCTTTTTTCAATGTAGGTTGATTTTTCATCCACCACACAAAACATTAAGATCACCTCTGTGGTAAGAACCTGACCCTTGGTGAACATCTGGAGAATGGCTTGCGTTAACAGATGGGCATCAACAGATGGGCTACAGTCCTTAAATGTGGATGCCACTAACTTAGAGTGTAATTCAGTATGCTTCAACCCATTGATTGTTTATAGTTGAAACAGTTCAAGCTTCCATCTTGTTGGAGATTACCTTCTCTGCCACATTTGCTGTAAATCAGAGGCCAGTAAAACCCACTTAGGTCTCCTGTGTGCATTTGTTTATTGTTTCCCCACGAAAAACAAATGAGAGACAAAAATAAACAGCAACAACTTTGTGCATGATCAAGTTCCTGCATTTCAATATCCCAAAAGTGTCTATTCACAAATATTTTGTTCCCCTCTCTAATTAAAACTTGAGGCTGTTCAGGGGTGCAAACAGAGGAGGCAAAAAAGAAAAGATGAAATTCAAAAAAACAAAAACTCAGCTCATAGTTTTTCTCTCTTTTGAAAGTCTTCGACACGAGTGCAATTTCCTGTCCAATTCACACGCTGTATCTGCTGCTTCCCCTCCCGCTGAAGCCGTCCCGCCAGTGCTTTGTCTCTGGATCTGTGCATGTGTGCTCGACATGAATCGATGCAATTTAGAAACAAAATGATTCTCGAAGCTACACGATCAATAAGTAAATATCAAGTGCTTCAAAAACAGATGCATTTTCAACCTCGGCTCTGAGATGCACAGAAATTGATCAATTTTTATTCCGATGACGCTTCTTTGTGGTTGTGCTTCTCCAAAGCTAACACGCTCCATTGCATGTCAGCGGTACTCGTAACTTATAAGCATAAAGTTCTTGGCATTCAATCACACAGTGAGTGAAAAACTACTGCCTGAAATCTAACCTCATAGTCGGTTTTACGAGAAAAAACTGGGCAAAGTATTTTGCCGCTGTTGTAATTTACCAACAGGGAAGAAGCTGCAAATCTCTTTCCCATGGAATACCAGCACAAGAACAGAAATATCTGATGCTCTGGCTTTGAAGCTTTATGCTGGATTATACTTGAGATAGGTAGAATTAATGATGGCTAGGAACGAAGAAAGGTCTGCAGATTCCCTCCAGACTACCTTTTCACTTTTAATCTCCATAATGTGTGACATTATCCCCTATCTCTAGATTTTCATCAGAATTTCATTGGTGAATGGTAAAAAGAAATCTGTGCTTTTCTTCACTCCACTTGCTAAAAATGAAAGCAAATCCTCTACAAAGGCAAGAAATCACTCGAGAGACTAGTAGAACACTGTTGGAAGGAGAGTGATGAAACTCGCATTTGGTTTTCCAGAGTGCTCCCCAGGGAGATCTGATTGTCTTTTTTGAGTAATAAGCAAGTCTAATTGGTCAAAAGTTGGCTGGGTCTACTGACAGGTGACCTTTTGAAGTTTGCAGCTTGTGCAAAAGAGGCTGAGCCTCTGAATTTCACCCAAATAATCTGAATTGAAATGTTATCCACGCCCTGCTCCTGCCTAGACTTGACTTTAGCTGGGGATTTATAAGAACCAGATATTCTTTAACACCAGGCCAGTGACAAATGTATTTCTTAATTTAATTTTAAACATTTTTGCTTTGAGCTCATTTAAACGTTTAGCTTATAGCTCATTTAAGCAAAGAACATACGTATATTACGTATATTTTTAAAGAGAATACATTTGCAATATTTGTTTATTACTAATTCATTTGTTTCTTTTTATTATACATAATATTTTTCTAAGTGTTGGAATCGTATATTTAATTTTATTCAAATTTTACTTAAACACAGCATGGAAAATGGGCTTTACGCAAACGAATGGAAACATTTCACATTAACTTTTTGAGATTTTCTCATTAGATGATGATCAGAGGTCTCCAACTTCGCTACTGAGATTTGTTTCAAGAAAGCAACTCTTGACTAGTATCAATGTTAGCTTGCATTCCAAATACACTCCAAAAATAAAAGATATTTGTTTAAAACAGAACAAATTTGAGATGTATTTTATGTCCTTCAAATACTTCTGTGCTGTCCAGTTATTCAGAACGTCTGCAGATTACGGAGCTGACCAGCACAAGCTCAGGCCAATTGTGGTCATAATCGGGGTAAAGATCATATAATGCAATCCCAGCTTAAACTAAGACCAGGGTGGCCTTTCCTATTGAAGACTCCTATGTGTCTACTTAAAGCCATCATTTTGTTCTCAGACAAGTCCTGGATAACAAACCTCTCTTCTCAGTGAAAGGAAGACGAAAAGGCCTTGTTTTCTGTCTTTTGAAAAGGTGGAGGTGGGGTTGGAGCAAGCTAGCTGGATATCACCCTGCTCCTGATTGATCAGGAGAAAGGCTTTGTTAATCTGAGCCCCAAAGCTTGCCACGTTTAGCCCAAGCCACTAGCTCCCATACCTGCTGTAAAGCCACCACAATGGGCCAAGAGACCCCGGGCCAGGCAGGAGGGGGAGAAGGTTGTTGTTTTGCATGAACAGAGCAAAAGATCACCAGCAAATCCTGTGTAATCTTCCCCTAAGCTACAGAGCAGCTTCGAAAAGGCCTGGAAGCTTTAAAGAGCTGGAAAGTCTGACTCTCAGCTTGCCAAAACAGGTTAGTAAAGCTTTGTATATTTTTTTCTCAACCTGAATGGATATGTCTGCTTATAACGGGGTTTAGTCGGGTTTCGGACATCACTTGACAAATATTTTATGGTCGGGTTTTTCACAGCGTCTCCCACCTTGTGTCTTTCACATGCTCAGAATCAGAAAACTTTATTATCCCAGAGGAAATTGTTCACATCACGACTGCACACTCAGACAAGACAGAACAATACAGAATAAAAATACCTGAATATATAAT
>JBBPDB010000153.1:15798195-15819924 GCA_037974465.1 Brachypetersius altus | reverse complement strand
CAAATTTAGCCAAAGCACTCCTGTTAGGTCATGTTTAATATTGTTCTTACATAAGCATAAGCCCTAATAATACTAATTCTAATAGTAATATTAACAACAGTAGTGGCAGTGGTGTAATAAATAATAAAAAATAAAAAAAATAATATCTATCTATGTATCTATGTATCTATGCGGATACGCATCCGCGTCGTGGTGGGCGTGGGTTGGGGTGGGACTGGTCCCCAGGACAAATAAGTTTTAGAAATGCTGTGTTAGAGAATATCTAACACAAGTCACCTTCAACAGATGGACAACACTCTCTACACCAGCCAGCTGGACCTACAAGCTAAAGTTTTCTAATAAATGCATGCGCTTGTTGATGTTTAGCCTGATATTTATTCATTTCCTTATCCTCTTTTTTCTTAAGGTGACCCATTATGTGTGGCTGGCCAAAATGACTGGATCAGCAACAGTGCAACCTGCCTAAATCCATCACAAAAGAAGGATCATGTCCTGAAAAGGGGTCTTGAGCTGAAAAACCATTTGTTTCCATGCATTATTCAATTAAAAGATATGAGATGTAATCTCCGGGCTCCACTCTGAACTCGCAAAATAGCTTTTGCGGCTGTGTCCGACGGCGTATTTGTTAAAGTAAGTAACCTACATTATCTTTAGTTGAATCCTTTGTTTTGTAAGCTAGGGCAACTTTCAAAGCCAGAGGTTTGAACCGAGCACATCCATTCAGCCCCGCGCCTCAGCTCAAAGCCTGCCTTTGCTTTAATCTATAGTCGACATTTGTTTCTCTATTCATCGATTTCGAACAGAGGGATTTAGGAGATGAATCACTTTCAGAAATGCCTTTAAATGAGTTTCGCTCGTACTCCCTCTTGCTCTCTTTCTCTCTTTTTTTCCCCCCTTTCTGGCCTTCATCTTTTAAACAATTATCTACAGAGAACGGAATATACATCCAATTCCGGACATCACAAAAAATCAGTCGCATGCATTCTTTATGGAGAACACTGCAGCGCAGCATTAAATGATCTGCAATCATCTTTGGCTTTTGATGCTGATTTGGTATTATCCTTGTGGTGGATATAAAGCAGCCTGGGGGATGACATGAAGACGAGTTTCCAATTGAATGAGCATGGGCATCCTTCAGTGGGTAATAATTGCAAATTAGCTGGATAATGTGTAGGATGGGTGAATAAGTTCTGAAGGCTGTGTGAACTGTTTCCCTTTTAAATGCATCAAACAATGTGTGAATTCACTCAGCTTTGGACATGTGACATATACATTCTGTTCTTTGCTTAAAGCATAAAAGATTCTCGGTGAAGCATGAGATGCATCTAAGAAGTCAACATTGATAAGGGCTGTCACTACTGGATCCATGAGTTCTGGCTCAAAATGTTTAGTCCGTTAGTTTGTGTATTGGGACACTCTTTAGGTGAGGATCGGTCTCAATGCTTCTGCATGCCAAGACATTTTGTATAACATCATGCTTCTAACTTTGTGAAGGTTTTTTTTTCTATTCCAGCATGACTGTGCACCAGTGCACAGAGACATGGGTGGATGAGTTCAGTGTGATGGAAATTTTCCTGACCTCAACCCCATCCAGCACCTTTGGGATGAACTGGAACAGAGATTGTGAATCAGGCCTTCGCCTCCAACTTCGGTGCCTAAACCTAAATAAATGCTCTAAAGAATGAATGGCACAAATTCCACAGAAACTACATAATCCTGTGGAAAGCCTTCGAAGAGGAGTGGAAGCAGTTATAGTAGCAAAAGAGGGACCAGCTGAATATTAAAATCTATATATTAGAGTTAAATGTCATTAAAATCCCTGCTGGTGTAACAGTCAGATGTCCCATTACTTTTGTTTTGTATTTTCCATCAAACATGCTGCTCTCTCCGCCTTACTTAACACTTCAGCCAGTCAGGAACTTCTGAAAGTTATCACATTTCAGCATCTTGACCTTTCTGTATTTTTGCCCTCTCTGAATGAGTTCTGACAAAGAGATGTAACGAGATGTGAGTCAGTCATCTGTGTTTGACATCTGACAGAGAGAACATACAAGAAAGTAATGAGTCAGTTTCATTTTAAGAATAAAACGGGCAGGAGAAATCACAGAGTCAACTCAGTGATTGAAACAAGTTCAACTTTGAAGTCTAGACTGAAGTCTAGACAGTTTTTTTCAGTTTTGTCACTTCGTTGTTAAGTCTTTGGGGCAAAAGTTTGAGTGAGTTCAGTCTCATTATTAGCTGCTTTGTGCAACAGTAAACCTCTGCTACAACATGTCAGGGTCAACATTCCTTCAGATAATATGTTTTTTATTACAGAAAAACCATCAGCCTGATAGGGCTAAAGGCCAAGAAGGCAAAACGACTTGATGTGTACAAACTATCACTTGCACTGTAAGATTATTGCTTATCCAGTTGGTCTATGAGAGTGTTCACCAAACTTTCATGTAGGCCACATTCCACATTCCATCTAACATGTTAGGAAGTTGCTCCTGCAATCAAAAGGTTAGGGGTACATCAGTGGCATCATGTGCAAGGTACCATCCCCATACATTCTCCCACTAGTGCCACTGCCGGTAACATCTTGCTTCACTCAGTTGAATGGGTTAAATGTAGAGGACTCAAGAAATTAGCTCTGGTACCAATATAGTATATAATTTTTTTTTTTTTCCAGCCAATCAAGAAATTCATAAAGAGCAGCACTGTAGATCTCAGGGCCATGCTTGGTGACCACTGGTTTTAAAGAAAAGTGGTCTGTATCTAAAACAGTCATTAGCTGCATGTTTTGCCTCTGTCCTTACGTTTACGGCATTTAGCAGACGCTCTTATCCAGAACGACGTACATCAGTGCCTCAGTCCTTAATTTTAGCCCTTCTCCCTGTCCATCAGGCTGAAAGGATTTCTGTGATTAAAGGTTATTTGAGGCTGTAATGCACATCAAGCTGCCTCTATGAGCTGATGTGGGAGAACGACATTGCAGTAAAGGCCTCACATGACCATAGTCAGACCAGCAGATAAAGTCACATGTAAGGTGGAAGAGGATGATTAAATTGAAGCTGAATTTTTCTCAGGCTGAAGTCAGTCGCATGCACATCGGTGTGGTACTGGAATGCATACTTAGCATGTCATATTTAGAAAAACATCCAGAAATGATTTACAACGCAAAGATAAAACGCAGACACTGAATGACTATTCAATTTAGCTTACAGCAAAGCTACACTGCCTTGGATTCTTCCTCCCCAGATAAGATATGGTTTTACAGAACGAGCAACGCGACGGTTTGTTTTCTTAGGGAAGATAGGAAAGAATATGTGTGAGTCCTCATAGCACATGTGTAGACAAATAAAAATAGACACCACTGCAAAAATGTTCAGTTTCTCAGGTTTTATCTTTAATAGGTGCAAGTATTGAACTGAACAGCTGTGCCTTAGTTTTTAAGAACTGCTGGCAATATTTCTTCTAATTTCTATTTTTAATGTCTATAGCATCGTTTTAAAGGAAACAACAAAACATCAAATGACAAAGCATCAGCATTTACAGAATCATTTTTCTCTCTTAAACAAAATGGCAATAATTACCTCTGATGAACTTCTAGTAGTGTTTTACCATCCAACTGGTCTCATTACGAGAGGAGGGTGTTGCTTACAGCAGTGTTTTTATACTTTTCCTCATTAAATAAGATGCGATTCAGGTGATCACTGCTCAGTACCTCAGAAAGCAGAATGAGCTGCTTGTGTAGGAATTTAACAGACACTGGCATGAAACGGTTGTCATACTCATAGAGCTTCTGATTTAAAAATTAATTGCAGTGGACTTTTTTCTGAAGCTGTATATGATACAATGATGACCACAGAGACGACTTCTAAATGAGCAGAACATAATGCATTAGTCATTACACTGACTGAGAGATTAGCCTACATCTGCCAAGGCGACACGCGCATGCGCGAGCAGGAGATGCTCTAATTTGCAAATTGAGATGTATGAAAATATTTCTGACAGGCGAATCTGTGGCTGGCACTGGCCGGGAAAAAAAGGAAGGCAAACAGAGTGAGGGGGACGTTTGGCAGGAGGGACGGTCCTCAGAAGAACCAGCTTAATCTCCTTTTCTGCCTCCCAGCTTCTGAGAGAGGACTCAATAAATATGTCACCAGAGAGACGGGGAGGGCCTAAGAGAGAGAGAGAGAGAGAGAAAGAAAAAAATTAAAGCCTCCATTTCCCTTCTTTGAACCCATGCTATATCACTGAGGGAAAATGTACCAGTAGGTTAGGATCCCCACAGACGAGATGGAATTGTGGGAGTGTTTATAGTGTTGGTGGCTGTAGAAGATAATTGCAGAGCTTAGTGAGATGTTTTTTTTTCCCTGTTACTAACATTTTCCTTTGATTTGTGGCAAAAATACATCTTCTTTTCTTAAAATCAGGCTTCAGACAGAATAATTAAGAGCATATTATTCACCACAGCATAAAAAGGAACAGTATAGCATCGCATATTTTATAGAATTGGCACGAACTACTAAACTCCATCGGTTTTACTGGCATGGATGTCCACCAGGTGGCATTGTGGGCAGCTATTGATGATTTGAAAACTGAAATTCCATCATGTCTGTCACCTCTGTGGTTATAATCATTACTTATGATTTTGTTCAAATTTTCTCACCATTTATAACTTACATTGATATAACAAAACTTGGTGCTAAAAAAAAGAAATCAAAACTGATACTAGAGATGAGAACGACTCCATTCTACATCACGAAGGGAGCATAGTCACAACATTTGTATCTTCTTTGAATGAATTTGCCAAAATGTTCAGCATAATATTATATTTTAGATAAATAATATTATGCCTGGCTGACTGTAATTTCTACTTTTGGATTATTTATTTGATTAGTTAATATTCTTAGACTCGCAATCACTAAACTAAACTGAGCTTTACTAATGTTTGGCTTCAGTATCATCCTGTACAGGAGGCTGAACCCTCACACACACACACACACACACACACACACATACACTACCTGAGTCATTTCAGAATCAATTAGCACTGGTGATGAGCTTGTCTCCCTGCGCACAAGCATTGTGTGTGTGTTTGTGTGTATGAGGGGATTAGCCAGTGACTAGCTCGGCTGCACTCTTGCCTGCCTGCCTCGCGCTACTCCCAGTGGCTATGAGCTTATTTTACCCAATGTGCAGGCGATCGGGGAACAGATGGCAAATAATCACAGCTAATGCTAGTTTACTTTCCCTTTTCTCTCGCATTCCCGCACACACTGTTTTTGGTCCAGAGTCTTGCTGCTCTCACCATCTGACTGTCTGTCTCTGTATTTCTCTTTGTCTCTGAGTTCTATTCAAGAGCATTTTAACATTTTTTTCGCTACATTTGTTACAGTCATTTCTACGTTTTGGCTAGGTCTCTCCCATCCTTCCCATTATTACTCATCAGCGGAGTGATCAGTATGACCTAACAGAGACTTGATTACATGATATATAATGGGGTCCTACCCACCAAGAGAGAGTGAAGGGTATCACCTTCTGTTGGCCCCTCATCCACAAACGGCTGTGGCATCGCTCAGGAACAAACTTCCGATCTCCCAAAGATAGAGCAAACACTGAGGTGGGACAGTGCTTTGTTAGTGCTTCATTAGTACTTTCTCAGTGCTTTATTAGTGCTAATTAAGATCATTAACATACATTAATATTAAGAATAAAGAAAAAATACAAATTGAGTATTAGCTATCAATAGAGAATGAAAGAATCAAGGAAATATTTGGGTAATATTTGTTACATAACAGTGTGGCAGCTATGCCATAAACTTGTCATGGGACAATATTGGTGATAAATATAAAGAACAATAATTGTCCTTTATTACTGGTATTTATCATTACAGATACTGTAGTGTTTGATGTCATAATATCAATTACCATCATTGAACCATCAGTTATGACATCATTGAATGTACAGAATGTATCTGTAATAGTAACTTGACATTGTTACATAACATGCCATAATTTGTCACAAGAGCTTATGACATCTCTCATGGCCTGGTTATGTCACTAGTTTTATGGTAATTACCAGATCATTTCAAGGGAAATATTTATTAATTTTGTTCATTTTGCACCGTTTTATTTCTTCATAGTAGAGTACTGATGCTATTGATATACTAAATATAATGGCTACTACCAATAACGTAAACTTCTAAACATTCACTTTTTGTATGAAAAGTTGTTTGTGGAACCTTTGACATAACAAAGTAACACACTTCTTTCACACTGTGCCCTTGCAAACTTCAGGACTATTGCTTTAGCGTGGCTAATTGTAGTAGCGTTTACTGTCACTACAAAGTAGTCTAGACTCATTAAGGCGCCAGGTTAAGTGATTCTGTCTGGAAACCACTACAAAAGGAAAAACTGTCTGTTAGACCAACTTAACAGACTCTAAAATGACCTGTCTGTTGTTAAAAGCATTATTGACCACCTTGACTTAGGCTCGTTAACCACTTCTATTGTTTCTATTCAGCATGAAACATTCACATGATGTAAGGGGCGGCTTTAAAAAAAATGTGTAAAAACAAAACATGTCAAAAACTTGAGACAAGTTTTCTCATGACAGCAAAGGTTCTACCTGACACATATGTATAGCATTCTTTGAGATCCTCTCACTCTTTCTAATCACCCTCCTCCCCCTCCGTCAGAACAAACAAGCCCCCAGACACCCCCAGCACTCCTCTTCCTCATCCCTCATGTTCCACACTCCTCATATTGATCGTGTCTATTTGATTGCGTTGAATTTCAGAAGATGGATGAGGAGTCTCTCTCTCATTGTTTCTTTTTTTATTCAGCTCAAATCTTTGTGAGGGGGATTAAAGGATTAGCATAGGCTCTAACACTCTCCGGTGCTAACGCTCTACAGGACAGGCCCAGGTCAGAAGTTCAGTGCTGCCCAGGGGGTGTTCGCTTTTCCTCCTGGCCGGGGCCAGAGCTGGACCTGTGATGGGCTGCCAGCGTCTGCCCGCCTGGCCCACCACTCTGCCAGAGAGCAGTGGCCGACAGCCTGGCGGGGGATTAAGGCGCCCTGCTGCCTGGCGATAGTGGCTGAGGAGCCTGACTGTGAAGCGCAGTCCACATCGCCCCCATCAGCGGCCACGGATTGCCTGGGCTGCTTGAGCCGTCGCTGCCCTCCAAACAGCTTCAGCCTCCAAGTGCACTCTGTTCTTTCACAGTTTTATGCTGTCAGACAAGCTGAACTGATAATCACCGGTAGTCAATGGTCAACAACGTTTTGACACACTCACTGACACACTCACAAATTCACCCTACATTGGCTGCTGATTCTCTTTTTATTCTTAAATGACATTGTCTTTAGCAGCCTAGTGTCTCGTAGGTTGGTCTAACATCACATAGTTTTATTTTTGTGGTAGATTCCCCAGACTTTTCCAGACCCAATTACTGAAACTGGTACCCTTAGAACACAAGCGGCACAGATCCATGCTGGCAATGCAACAAGTGGTAAATCTTTGTCATATTGGAAAACAACTCTTTATATGGAGGTTCCCCCCGTTTGTGTTGATGCTCGAGGTGTCAGACGGCATGCTGAGCTTTGTTTGATGTTCCTATGTCACACAGAAACCAAGTTATTGTCATTTAAAAAACATCACACTCAAAAGCCCAAAAACAACAAAAAATTCGAACGTTTATTTTGTTTTTTCTTAGAAACAACAGGGAAAAAAACATTAGGTCTTTGAACCCGGGAGAACTTTCAGGACAGTCCCCGCCCTCAAGTGACTGGGAAAAACCCGCAGAGGGCTTTCGTTTTTTCAGAGTTACATTATTGGGCTTTATTGGGCATTAGTGGGCTTTACATACAGTAAAACAGCCAGTAATATCAATCAATAATTTCTTAGGATTAGTCCCACCCTTATTAAGTGTTTCCATCGCATCTGTGTTTCTGTTGTCAGTTTCTTAAAAAAAAAATCTAAAATTGCTTTTAATGGACATACAGTATATTGGATTTTTCTATCATTGTAATTGAACATATCGATATTGGATGGCACACTTCATTTGATTGCAAACTACTGCCTTAAACTAGCCTTCTGAGGTATGAATGGGTCAAGAGGGCGGCACCACAGCTGGCACACTGAAAAAATAGCGCATTGAATTTATACAACTCAAATGTGCAGAAATGTTTTTCATACATTTTGAATGACTACATTTTCTGAAATGTGAAAGTAATAGACCTCCTATGGTGTTAGGTCATCCTTGCCGTTGCCAAAGCACACATTCAGAAGGAAATAGTTAACAGTTTATTACTGATTAGAGAAACAATCAAGTGGCAGTGAATGTCTGGAGCACTGTCTTGTACAATCTGCTTGCTCAGAATAAAAGTACATGGCAAAAGCCTAACAATTTGTGGCTTTGTTGTATAATTTCCATGTTATTTTAAAACACAGGCAAGATTACACGTTTAGACATCATGCTGGAGTGAGAGCAGACTGTCTGTTATGGACTATATTTTTCTCTTTTGTGTAAAGTATTTATTTTTACTCACAGACTGGGTTCAATCTTAAGCTTGTTTTCACACATTTCATACAATCAGAATTTTAAATTACTGCCAACATGGCAAATATAATTGACAAAATTAAGGTACCCACAATGGTCAACAAAAAAAAATCTAGCCCTCTCCTATCAACAAAATGAATTTTGGACATAGTCTTAACTCAAACCTCTTTAAACTGAGTCTATACTTGGACTCAAATCTCTTTGGATTTAGTCTTAACTTGGACTCACACCTTTTTGCGCTGAGTCTTGACATGGACGTCTTTAGATTTGGTCTTGATTTGAACCTCGGATTGGATTCTAATTTCTTTAGTCTTAACTTGGACTGAAACCTTTTTGGACTTGGTCCTCATTGGGTTTGGTCTTGACTTGAACTTTGGACATGAACTTTGGTCTTGAATTGGACTCGAGTAATCCTGGTCTTAGACTTGTCTTGGACTCAACATAGGTGGTCTGGCTACAGCCATTGTCAGAGATATGAAAATGTTCAGCTATCGAGTGTGGTGTTACTTCAGGACTGAGACTGAGAAACAGTGGCCCTCTCTATTCCCAGCATAGATGACCTCATAAAATGATGTAGACCTCCCATTGTGAGTGACCAGGTTCCTGCCTGACTCTCACTCTCATGTCTTCTCTCAGCTGCTCCGTGTTGACATGTGAATCCTCACAGGGCCACACAGGGTGATGAAGATAACGAGGAATAGCATGATATCATTTCCCCTGAGTGGACCTTCCTTACTCATGATCCTCTCTAAAAGACACTTCAGCATCTGTCCTCATGAACAACCTGTGGACCACTCAGACCACCCTACATTGATCTTTAAGCAAATATAGACTATAGACTGTTCTGGAAGGGAAAACATCATGCCAGTAAGAGTGTCCAGCAATGGGTTCAGCTGAGTGACTGGACACTGGCCTGTGGTGGAAAACTGTTGTACTCACACACTCAACTAGACCACACTTGATTAGTGTAGACACAAATGGGTACACATAAACAACTACAAACAATTGTTATTGAATCTAGGATATTTCAATGATAGTCATGCATTTTTTCCCAAAGTCATGGAAATTAATTGTATTGGTCGAAAAGGTCCTGTGTACTTTTGGTGAATAGTTTTCCTGGATATTATGGTCTCATTTTCCAGACTTCCAGATTTCTAGTTGTTTGGGGAATTTGGGTTGCCACTAAACTGCTTAATGTGCAGTTTGCAAACTGAAAAAACCTAGTATTGGAAACACAAAAAAACCCACATTTTTTTCAAAAACATGGCATGTTTGGTGTTGTCATGGTGCCTCCACGTCCAATGGGAAATATGGTAAATACCAGAAGGCGACTTGAAAACTGCACATGAACACCCCTCATGCTTAATTTCCACTGGGGGAGTCGGAATGGGTCATCTTTCCCATAGCACATGAAGGCGGCATCAGATGAGAAGACTGAGATTGCTATTTTACACAGCAAGTGAAAAAGAAATGCCAATATTTATATATTATAAGGAGCTTGGACGTGTATGAGGGAGAGATGTTCAGATAAACCCTGGCATGTTCATTGCTCCTTGAATCACATGACCTCATCACCTTCGATTTCTGACTTAATTAGAATGACTGTAGTGAGAGGAGAAATGACAGTTTTAATTGCATTCAGTGGAAATGAAGACCATTTGCAATTGTGTTTTGCTGAATTTCACAAAAATCCCTTCTATTTTGTGCAAAACTGCTATTGCAGCCCTGTATAGAGACACTGTAAAAATACACTGACCATTCAACCCAAATTCGAAGCTAAATTTGACCATTTTACTGAACTCAAATAAGAATGTTGAATAAAGCAATGCGAAGCAAATTTTTAGATGAACAATTGTAATATTTTACATCCATTTTTTGAAGCTCTTCAGATCATCTTCTGCCTTTTCACTTATTGCAGTCTTTGTATTAACATAACATAACACTGAAACCAACACTGTCTGTTTTTTTCGCTTGTTATTCACTCACAGAAAAAATGTTTTGCTCCAACAATGACAAATATATACGTTAACCATATAAAGCATTTTGATAATGTTATGTGTGATTCCGAGGGCTTATCCATGTTGGCTCTCCATTATGGACATGGCTTTAAACTCGCATGGCCCTAATTTGACTGGACAGATACTAGCGAGTATCTGAAAGCTAATAACTGGTACAGTAGTGAATGGATTTCGGGCCTGTCTCTGAGCAGCTATTGTGGGCTATTGATCTGGTTTACTGAAATGGCTGGAGGTTCTTTGGCATAGAGCTTATTGACATTCACACCATCAGTTCTGATGGATTCTGATGGATTTTTCCATTTGTAGCATCATTGACCATAGTGTGTAGTAAATGAGGTGGTTTCAGGACTTTCTTCACAGATCCATGACCCAGCACATCAAATTAAACTTTGTTGTGGGATATAATAGAACCTGCTTACATAATGCTAGCTTCTTTTGCTAGCAAAAAAATATGGTAACAATATATAGTCGCCAGCAGTTTAAAAAGCCTTTATGGGTCCACCAGAGAATGATGTCCATCAGTGATCATTGATGATAATCATCTCTTAGCCTTTAACAAAAGGTCGGTTTCTGATTGGTTAGTTCATTTTGTGTAGTTGTCAGGAACATAGCTACTGAAGGGAGGGTCCATATGAATTCATGGAACGATTTACATGCTTGTAATATAGGATGAGCCTAGAGGTGTTGAGTTCCTCACACCTCATCCCTCCTATTACAGGAGACCCCATGCTGTCACCATTTGCATCTACATTGTTTACATTGTCATCACCATTTCATGCCAAGCCTGTACCCTGATTTCGGTTGCTGTAAAAGACATGCTATTGGCAGTTATAGTAACTATGCAGTTCAATTGGTTTTCCCTGGTTATGGTTACTGAACTTTGCAATGATTGATTGATGAAGACAAACAGGTTGTTACTGCAGCAATGCCTCTGGGACATAATTCTTGCTAGCTACCCTTAAGTCACCCCCAGGTGAGGTTTGCATAGGTTTCTTCAGGGATCCTCTCACGTCTCCTCCCATAATCCAAAGACATGCATGTCAGGTGAACTGGAGATGCTAAAATGCCCCAGAACCGAATTTGATTTTATTGGTCTGTCTGTGATGGATGATTTCCTTGTGATGGAATAGCAATCTGTCCAGGACATCTCCTCCTTTTGCCCTGAGACCACTGGGATAGGCAGCTGAGAAAATACATGCATGGATGTAATTGAATTCCTATTCCATACAGACTTATAAGCCTGGTGGATCTCATAATGTGGTCGGTGAGTAGTTATTTCTAATAAAGTGGACACTGAGCGTTACTTTATGCCGGAAATTACAATAAAGACCTCCTCGACTTGACTTGACTTGAAATGATTTCACATAAAGTCACAGAAGTCATGGTTTGGGGGATCAAAAAAAATCAAGCCAGGTCTGTGCTTCTAATGATAACCTCCTTTTGTAGAGCAGATCAGCTGATTTTTTAGCCACCAGTATTTGTTCCAGTTTAATACAATCAGCCTGGCTTTGCGCAAACCCATTTCAGATGAGTTACTTCAGAAGTGAAAAAGCAGCGGCTGAAGCTCTAATAAGCTTCCCTTTCAGTCCATCAAAGCCAGAATCACCTTACCATTCCTTTTAGCCTGAGAGCTTATTGAGTTAAGTAGCTGTTTGGAGTCACAGGGGAGACACTTAAACCTCTGAAAGACTGAAGCCACCTGCTGACCAGCCGTACCCCAGGGCCCCCTCAGGCAGCCACTTTAAAACCCCAGCAGCCAATGAAAGGACACCTCCACATGGCGAATCCAAACAGTATGTCACAGGGATCAAGCACATAATGTCGAAACTGCAAGGTAAATGGTAAGCAGAACTGGCTTTTATTATCTTCCTGCAGTTAGCCCACGCCGAGCACTGCCTTCCTCTCTTAAGCTCCCCAGAAACCCATAGGGGAGCATTTTAAGCCCCACAAGTAGGGAGAATTAGAGGAGAATTAGAGCCTATCCCATGATTCTACAGTGTGAGAAGGAGATGCCAGGTGCGTACCAAAAATATGCCTCTGTAGTTTGGAATATGGATCTGAAAACTCACAAACATATACCCACGTTCCTCCTCCGCCTCGCCATAATGTATTTTAGGCTAAGGCTGGCGCTTTTGCCAGTGGCTGACACACACAGCCAGTGAACATAAATCTATAAACCTTTATTACTGTTTTTAGCTATGCTAAAACTCACAATATACTTTTCTTTTTATTTGTTTTTTAAATTAATTTTAATTCAATTTAAAGCGAACCCTAAATGAACAAAGGTGGGCTGCACCCCTGCTCAGGGTGAATTGATGCCTCACGCCCATAGACCCTCGCATAGGCTCCGGACACCTGCGACGCTTCATTCAATTAAGCGGTTACAGTAAACGAACGAATAAATAAATGAATACAATCCAGCTTTAGAGCACATTACTCAGGTATGATGTTCATTTGGTGTTAATATTTAATCCCCATGATCATTACAAACATCTGTCTCTCAAATCCATATAAGGACAGCATCCAGGTGCAGGAATCATCTTGATGCCAAATGTAAACAGGGCCAAAAATGTTTGTGTGCAGAGTCTGATTGGGTGGGTAGATTTTGGCACCACTGCCCAAGCAGCACTGTGAGTTTGCTCCTTTCAAATGTGTACATCATTTCTGCATGAATTAAACATACGACAATTATTGCCAAAACCAGACAAACTGAGAGACAATAATTGGGTTGATGAGGGATGGCTCTCCAAAGAGACAGCTTTGGCTTGGAGGCAGCTGAACACCCAAGCGTACACGTGTCTTCTTTGCCAAAACATATTTTTAGCTCTTTAAGATTGGAGAGTCACTTCGGACCGACGCGGTGAGTAATTAGAAGGATGAGTGGCTTCGATGATTGCAGTCACATCTTCTTCCCTTTTGCACGCCGTGGCTTACAGCGAGCTGACCTACTCATTACCTAATCAGCCCTCAGACCAGACGGTGCGCCACAATCTGATCCGTCACACTCAAGCTGTCCAACAAGCACTCCACCGCCTCCTATCAGGTAATGGAATCGAGCAGCTCACTCCGTCAATTTGCTATCAATACTGCAGATTACTCTCATATTAAAAAGACTTCCCTGGGGTTCATTGATAAGAATGCTGTGTGACAGCGAGGCTGAGACCAGGACCCTGGTCTCGTTTAATAGAGTTTAACCCTTAGAATTGTAAAGTTATTTACTGTTCATTTAATTCATACTATGAAATTACTCATGCAAGACAATTCCCTTTCAGATATGTAATGAAGTATTATTATTACTTTTGTTTAAACAGGTTTAAGTTTGCTTTGATGTCTGGAAATTACACAATTGTGTCTCACAATTGAAACTGCTTTCTCCAGCTTGTTTCTCCAGCTTTTCACTTTGAATGCTGGGAAAGGCTCCAGCAACATGTGATTATGGATGGATGGATGGATGGATGGATGGATGGTGAGTTATGAATGAGAACTAAACTGGAAATGTAATAAGAAGTGCAAGGCACCATGTGGGTCCTAGAAGGGTTAAATGGCCTAAACTATCTAATTCAGCTATTGATTAACTGATCCAAGAGCCACTGAATTGTACCAACATTTAAACGTTCTCCCTGCTGTATCACATGCATTTCAACTCTGATACCGCTTGTTAATTAAATATTTAGAAGTGTGTGAAAGTAGGAAAAACAACAACATTCCAGGCAGAAAGCTGTTCTTGGTTGGAGCCCTCTTAAGAGCGCCAGTTTCTTTGCTCTGGCCAAAAGAAAACTGACTAGAGCCAACAGTGACATACGAACCGCAATGTGGACAATAGTTGACCATTAATGCTCGTGAACAGGCTGACAGCTGAATGTCCAACATGTAACATCGCAATTGCAAAAACAATACACTCTTAGAAATGTAGATTCTGGAGGGTTTTTGGGTTAGGCACTAGGTTCAAGGAAAAAATCCTATTCAAGCAAAAACCTATTTGGCATCTTAATTTCAGGAATATTGAGTCTCCTAATGGTCATTTTTTTATGCTTCCCAATTTACTCCCCACTTTATCCCTGTGCAGGAGCCACAATGGGAGCCTTTTTTTTTAGAAAAAGTAACAGAAGTGAGTGCAGAGAGCTCTTCCACAGTGAATATGCAATAGCTCCTAAAGTGGACCATTTGTCAACAGGAAAAAAGTCAATTTGAAATGCGTGGGCTTTTTTTCTTTGGCCAACATTAATACAGATAACAGTCATAAGAAGGTTGAACTGATGGAGGCGATTGGGCATGTGTGATTCTGGCAGGGTGTGAGAGAGAGAGAGAGCTAAATATGGGTCTGGAGTAGGAGTTACACTCGCTGATGAGACGTGGACACTAGTTGGTTATCACATTCATTTTAATCCCTAGAGGAAGTTGGCCTTCAAATGTCAGACTAACAAGTCAAGGTTTCTATTTGTGAAAAGGCACTATATGAGTCCATATAGCACGTCGCTCAGTGTGTGATTATCATTATCGTCCTCCTACATATCACACTTCTTACTGATTCCCTTCTGTCTCCTGCGTTTCTTGCTCTTTTATCAGCATATGGGAAGAAAGAGGTTTAAAAAACTCGTATGAACGTCCGTCAACCCATCGTTCAACGAGCAAGACTCAATTAAATCGTTTTCACATCTTAACTCTGGACCTAATTCTCACCCTTTCACACATGCAGGACGCAGCAAGAGATTGATCTTGTTAGCTTTCTAAGATACTGGAATGCATTTTGTGGTTTAAGCGAGGGCTGGTGTTTGGGCAGAGCATTCAGGAGGCAGGACATGATGCAGATGGATGGATGAATGGATGGATTGATGGATGGATACATCTGTTTGTTTTAATAAGCTCTGAAAATGAATTAAGAGGTGCAAGGAATATGTACCATTGAAATTCTAGGGGGGTTTAAATGGAATGAACTAACAAATTATTCTATTGAATCCTGGTCCTGTGCCACTATATTGTATCAATATTTAAATATTTTATTTGCTGCATGACATGAATAACAACAACAACACCAACAATGTTTTATTTCTAATGCACTTTCCATTAAAAGCTCAAAGTGCTTCAGAATAAAATAAACATCAAACAATATGACAACAAATAAATGCAACAAGAGTAGGCATTTAAAAGTGTTCACAGTCTGCGGTACCCTCCGGGAGGGCATTCCATAAGCGGGAAGCAGAGGGTGTCTAAGGAGTGAGAAGATTCTTGAGGTAAGTTGGAGCAGCTCCATAAACACATTGATGAGTGAGAAGTGAGACTTTATATTCAATACGGAATGAAACAGCGAAGGGTTTTTGATGATGATGATGATGATGTGACTGTATTTTTGAACCCTCATGACTATCTCTGCAGCACTGTTCTGAATATACAGGAGCTTTTGAATATTCTTGCTAGGTATCCCGATGAGGAGTGTGTTGCAGTAGTCTAGCCTGGATGAGACAAAAGCATGGACCAACCTTTCTGCTACTGCCAGACTCTGTGACGGAGTTTTGCGATGTTCTTGAGGTGGCAGAAGGCAGTTTTACAGGGCTGTTGAATGTGGTCTTTGTAAGCAACTATTAACTATTACGACGTGTGTTGGAGCAGGAAAAACAACCACATTCCAGACAGTGTTTTTGGGGTTGGGAGCCACTGGCTGAATGTAATGCCTGACTGACACTGAAGAGCTAGAGGCAGCTATGTTTGATTGATGATGTTTGTCCATCACCTCACCATCATCTCTTGTCACACTCAAATTCATTACAAAGACATGAGCTGATGGCCAGCATGCATGAACGTGACTGCAGCCTAGACAGTAAATATAGTGTTAAAGTAAACTGCCTAACATTAGTTCGGCCCTCTGTGGTTTCGAAAATCGACTTATAACTGTATGTACACTAACCAGCGTAATATAAATGTATTTGGAGCTTTTCCATAATTACATTCTAAGAAGTAAACAAATACTTTGCCTTACTTTGTTCATGTGCACCAGTGTTTTTCTGCCTTGTTTTCTGCTATATTTCATTTTTTATCAGTGTTTGTTGTACTTGCTTTTCCTGTATATTTGTCGTTCTGTCCATCTCTGTTCCTACCTTACCCATTGCAAAGCGTTCTTGAGCTCGGGATTATTATTATTATTATTATTATTATTATTATTATTATTATTATTATTATTATATGCACAGTAACAAAATAAAGCATGGTACAGTAAATATAGCTGGTCCTCTTCTAAATGAACCTCCACATTAACTGATTTGCACATTTGCATTCAGGAAGGTCATTTTTAGGATCTTGAACCTTTAGAGCTCTGGTCACTGACAAGGGCATGGTGTGGGGGGTGTTTTAGTTTCGTCTGTAGGTGGAGGTTAGTGTCTAGGTCTGACACATATGCTCCAGAATTTGATGTGTCGTTCTTTTTGAACCCTTATACTCAGCATATGCTGTTGTTTTCACATAGGGAACTGAAATAGTGTCCCTTCTGTTAACAAATGAATGACCCTTTTTGCTAAAGTAAGCAATGCAGAAAGTTAAAAATTGGAGGCTTCTATCCTCTCCTAAACCAGAACATGCCTCCCTCCCCTCATAGCATTACCTTACGGGACTGAAACAGCACCTCAGGGTGTCATATCACATTCACTGTCTTGCACATTTTATGCATGTAAGCTTGCTAGATTGTTGTTTCATAACTTATAACTTAAACTTAAATACCCGCTTTCATTTTTAACCTTCTTAAACAATTTTACTCTTATTTGGATTTGTTTATGAATTTGTACATATTTTATATAAAAAAGTATAAAAGTACAAAAAACTCCAGAGTGTATTAGTTTGGTCTTATCATTTCTTTGTTGCACTTAAGGGATCAAAAGCCTTGCCAGGCTTTATGCCTTTGAGCCTAAGTTTAACTAGTAAAAGGAAAAGGTATAGACACTCAGCGTCAAGACATTATCAGGTTGTCAAAGTTGTTTTGAAGCAGAAAGTCGGTTTTGCATGCATTTATCGCCACGTCTCCAAGGAACAGCTGGGCTATTGGCTATTTTTAGTTATTATTATTTTTTTACTCATACCGCTGCTCTGGGTAATGTTTAGAAAGTCCAGGCTTGCAGTCCATGCGTGAAGAGGGCTTTAGTGCTGTTTAGCACCAGGGTTACTCTTGTAAAAACAGCTTTGCGGTACTTGAAGTTCTGCAGGTTTATTTCTGCTGATACAAAAGCATGAATTGCACTACTCCATATATCAGCATGGAGGAATCAAGGACGTTATAATCTTCAAAATATTCGTTAATTCTTTATCATTGCTTTCTAAAGTAAAAGGTTTGTCATAATAAAGCAATGAATTTTTCCATTAAATAAAACTTTTGTTTGGATCAGCCGCCGAAGGTGTCTCTCTAGAGCTGCAGATGGCAATGAACAGGTGAGAAATCCTTGTGTACTGCTGCTGATTTATCTGGAGTCAAGCATGATGTGAACACAGATGCAGGCCTTGACGATAAATATTCATTTTGTGTCAACATTTATTGAGAGGTTTGGGTTGTACAGTTATGACATATGCCCTGTAGAAAAAACAAGCTCTAAGTGTAGAGTCTAACAGGCTTCTTTAATTTAGCACTGAGAGGCTAACACTAGACATCTAAATCCTTACAACTTTGAAGTGAAAGTGAAAATTCGGTCATACGTGAACACACCACAGCACACAGTGTGAACAGCATGAAATTCTTTCTCTGCATTTAACCCATTCACCAAGTGAAGCAGGGGGCAGCCAGGAACACGGCGCCCGGGGAGCAGTGTGTGGGGACGGTACCTTGCTCAGGGTACCTCAGTGGTGCCTAGCGGCCTTGGGGATCGAACCCGGACTTTCTGGTCACGGGGCGGATGCCTTAACCACTAGGCCACCCAACTGCCCCACTGTCTCCGCTGTGGCACCGCCGATGCAGGGAGGACGGTGGCCTGTCTGGGTCTTTCTGAAGTCAGTAATCACTTCTTTTGTCTTGTCAACATTAAGAGACAGATTATTGTTCTTGCACCGGACCGTCAGCCGTCGCCTGCTGTCTGCACTGGATCTGGCGTCGAGAGTCAGCAGTGTGAGGACTTGCATCCCTGGGGGGCGGGGCTGTGCCTGCGCTGGTGGTCGAGCTGGTATTGCCAGTCTGAACTCTCTGTGGTCTTCCAGTAAAGAAGTCCAGGATACAGTCGCAGATGGGGGTTTTCAGTCCGAACTGATCTATGGAAGAACTGCAGGGTCATGGGCACAGAAGAGCTGCTGAAGAAGTTCAGGCTGCTCTGATAAAAAGCTGTCAGCGTGTTGTGTGTGATGTTGTGTCGCTGTAGACCCATTCGGACCCCTGTCCACTGCTGATGGAGCCTATAAAAGGCTTGTGGACGTCAGAACCAGACCATGGAAGAAGACGGCCTAGTCCAATAGTCTAACGTGGAGTTTTCATGGATTTCTGCATTTATGTTGACAGTTCAGCTGGAGGTCTCGTGTTGCACAGAACGGGTTTGAATCCCAGGACAGCCAGTGGCACCACTGAGGTACCTTTGTACTTGGTTTATCAGTGAAGACCACGTTCACCCCTTCAGTGTGACCATGTTCTCTAATGGAAGTAGGTGGATATGTGCTGCCAACACTGTTCAGAAAGGCTTTAAGGAACGAGTTCATGATCTCAGTCTGATCTAGCGTCTGAGGAATGTGTGGAACGCGCTGGACAAGCGAGTCAAATCTTACAGGACTCTGTGTGTCTAAAGGTTTCCTGGTATCAACAAAGATATAAGTTAAAAGAACTGCTTGGAAGTATTTGTTAAAAAAAAACTATGGTGGTTCTCTCCACAAGGTTAGCCCTCAAGACTTCAGCCACAGTTAGACCCAGTAACCTACCTCACAAAAAAACATATACAGGATATAGAGGACGAGTCTGACTGCTGTAAGAGCCAATAAAGGCTTTTCTAGTGATTATTGAGAAAAGTATGAGTCATTTCGGGTTTGACTCACATTACTTTAAAAGGAGTAAATGAATAAATCACTGTTTTTGCCTGAATTCCGTTTTTTCCTCACGAAGGTTCTTTCTTCCGCCTCGGAGTCGCCGCCATGTTCACCTGGATTTGATTCCGAGCTCTTCACTTTCAGAGTGGACACAGAACACCTTCAGCGGGGCCAGCGGCTCGGCAGAGGTACGGCAGACCCCAGACCTCCCTCTGCTTACATCACTGATGCTGGTTTGAATGTGCTCATGTCTTCCTTTCACTGGAAATTGACTTGGGTTTATTCAGCAACTCTTGGAATGAGATCCTTTTGCAACTGATTCCCATTATAGCACAGTTGGTTTGGACTCCAGCAGCACTAAATTGGAACAGTTGATCATTTCTGTGTCATCGTGCCTCAAAGTGTAATAGTAAAAATGGTAAACTCTGACACACTGAGACACCTACACACACCGCTTAAAGCCATTTTCCTCAGCATGTGATCCAGCAAAGTTAACATAAGAATAAATGCAAACAAAAAAGCAAGTTTCAGCATATGTTTTTTTTAAGATATGCCATCAGTATGTTTGTAAGCTGGTAAGGAGAACAAAGGTGAGCTACTTTTGACTGGCAGAGAAGAGTTTATTCTAGGTTTTGACCTGAACATTTACATTTACATTTACGGCATTTAACTGACGCTCTTTTCCAGAGCGACGTACATCAGCTGTTTCTTACCTGAAAAACAGCTTAAATCCATGTCAACTATTTAACTAAGATATAGCATCTATACAACAACGCTCACATAATAACTAGCCAACACCTAACCCAACAATACATGAGCCACAGAGAAGAACAACGCAAGTCATAGAGAAGTGGGAAGTCAAGGGAAATTTTTTTTTTTTTTTTGAGAAATAAGTAACACAGAGGCTGTGATCATAATCTGGCTTTGTACTGCTTTTAGTGTATGTTTATGAAAATGTGTGTAAATGCACACCCATGTTGTCTCATCGTCCAGTAAAACACTCTTCAAATGTCAAGCAGGGGTTTATTCTCACTTCAGGCTTAGACACAGCAAGACTGTGTTCCTCCAGGACCGCTGAGCAAAAACCAGAGACACCATAAGACCATAAGGGCCATTCTGGCTGATCTCAACACGTGGTCCACACTAGACTCAGAACTGAACCATTTTGTGGCATTTTGTTTGCCCCTGTCCCATTAAGTATAAGAGTTCTACGGATCTTTAAAATGGAAATGTATTCTGCTGAGTAACCATGACAGCGATCACTTCCTTTGTGTTAAATAAAGGGATATTTTAAGGATATTTGAGCTTAGTTAATATTATATCAATATATTATTGTGTTACTATCAGAACACTAAGTAACAGGAATAGAAACAAATGAACTGAAGAAAGAAACAGAAAACAATAAAACGTAGATATCTGAAATATGTTTCTACTATTACAGCTCTAACAAATTGTACATATTTTTACTTTTCTCAGACATAAATTTAGAAGCCAAAAAAGCAAATTATCTAACACAAAGATAGTGTCACGTCGTGTGGGTGCCAAGTGAAGGAGGGTGGATAGGGGTTCATTGCAATATTACGTTTCATTCAAACACACAAGAATTCAAGAAAGGCTCGAGGGCCGAAACCTCAGACAAAAACATTCCAAACTGATTCACACAGACAGAGATGACCATGAACCTGACAGGAAGGTCCTGAAACTGTAAATGTCATTCCTGTCCCTGATCAGTCACACCCTTCAGCTCCTCCTGGTTTCCTGGCTTATGAACAGCTTTAAATTCAGGAGTAATCCAGAGTTTGTTGTTTGGAAAATACCATACAATCCTGGAGGGTACAGTGTTGTCCACACAAAAATGAATACAGTCCATTATGCATGTCCTCCCCATGGGTTTCACACAGCACTTCCTACACAGTAGAGTCAAGAGTCCTTTAGAGCAGTGGTCCCCAACCCTTAGGGGGCGATAAAGATCACAGGGGGTGCTCATCACTGAGAGATCACTGGCGGCTGAACTAGGCGCGGAGGATCTGGGCGCTGAAAAACTTTCCCAGATGCAGTTTCTCAGACAAAAATCCAATCCAATCCAACTTTATTTGTTAAGCACTTTTGTAAACACAAAGGACCAAAGTGCTGTACATGATACAATATAAAAGCATACCATATAAAAATAAAATAAAAGCATAGAT
>JBBPDB010000153.1:15753727-15768019 GCA_037974465.1 Brachypetersius altus | reverse complement strand
CGCCAGTAGGTGGCACTGTTGCACCACACTACGACCCAGGTTTATGATTTACTTGCGCTTTTTGGTCCCTCTGTGATCCCGTATTACCTCAATCACGTCTTCTCCGTCGTACCGTGTATTCTCCGAAAGACATCATGTACCGAACCGTGACCCCTGTATGAATACATGTACCGTTACAGCCTTAATATTAAGTGTGCAATACTTAATGATGGTTCAAATAATAGGAGTCCAGAGAATGTGCAGTATAGAATAAATAATGGGAATATATTGTGGCACTTGTGATGTAAGTTTGTTTCAGATAGAACAGTGTGTACTGTGTTAGGAGTGGTTAGGACATCACTGACACATCTGTTCAAACATCACAAAATATTGAATACATTCATAGCTATTTTTACACCCCTACCATTACATAGACCATTAAATGGGCAGCCAACCTCACATTCTACCTGGCTTGGATAAAACAGATGCTAAGATTTAATTGCATTATTGTTTGCTTCCTAGCATGTTTTTTATTTGTTTGTTTATTTAGATTGTTTTGTTTTGTGCATGTTATGCATTCCTGTTTTTTTGATCAAAAAATTACATTCTTGGCCACATATGTTGTTGATGACCCAAGACAACACCAGTAGCTTTGATAGGTCTACCACCTGACCTGAAATAAGTCCTGGGAACACACTGCAGGAATAAAATTCAACTGCTGGCCGTGAAGTTAATTTCACCTTTTGTATCTTTTCAGACGCAGGGCATGATTGTGTCTCCACCGAAGCCCAAATCAGTGCGTCCACCTGCTGCAGCTGTTTGCAGGAATGGCTCTAAATCTCAGTTCCCTGGAACCCTCTATTATATCCTGATCACAGAGTTAATATTACTACTGCATATTCACTTATAGCTCAGACATTATAGCTCAGACAGGAGGTGTGCTTGATCCAGTTATAAACTCTACACCATTTTCTTCACCCACTTCTTCACTTTTTGACAGTTCTTCAGAGTTTCTCAAAGCTCCAGGGTGCGCTCTGTCACCATGTGCGTGTGGACACTGTCTGATTCATTCAAATTTAACCTGACGCCAAATGAATCATCCCTACTGCACTCCCTCCTTTTGACAAAGAGCCATTTATATAGTTTAGTTGCACTTCAAAGCATTGTTTGATTTATCACTCCTGTCTCTGTGTTGCTGGAAGCTCAGAAAAACTGCAGCTGGGCCTTTTTCATTCCTGTCCTCCATCCTGAATGAAGTGAGCAACAAATGTACGTGTGGTCAGCCACATTTGAAAGCACTTTTCACAGCTAACCCTGGATATCATACATCTGGTTCTAACTGTCCTTTTTCGTTCACGTCCGCAAGAGGCAGAGAAACCACTTTTTTGATACTGAATTTTACTTTACTGTATCGTCAAAAACTGAGAAATGTTTGGGCCCATCTGATCCTCTTGACCGGTGAACTCATGCCACTTCAGGCAAATAAAGCAACAAACCAAAAGCATGTTCATTATGCAATAAGAAGGGCTGCCAGACAGATATTCTTAAATAATCCTAAATAGAGAATTTCACCAATTTCATGGGAGCACTTTGTTTTAAAACACTCCATTCTAGAATAAAAAAGAATTATTTGCAGTGATGGTGATAGGAGCCAGATGGTAAAAGTTTTTACTGCCTCAAAGAAATGTATCACATGAATTGTTCATGGATAAGCATTTTTTTAAATTCCGTGTACCTGATGCCTGACACATTTTTCAAAATCCATTCATGGTGGGCAAAATAGTACCCAGAACCCAGTCCAGCTATTTCACCATTATAAATGCTATAAATAACAGTTGAGAAGACATGGAGGCTCAGTGGTGTTTTTGGACAGTAAATAAAATGGCTATATTTGTCTTGCAGGCATCACAACCCTTCATATCACCTCAGCTGTAAAGAAATCCAAGCTACTAAGCCTCAAATGAATTATTCTGCAACTCAGTTATTGACAATTTTAAAGAGGATCTATTAATCAAATTCTAACATACCATTCCAAAGAAAGTCCTAATCATGCAGTCATGATCTTCCGTCTACACACTTTCTGATCCAAGTTTAGATCATCCAATGAAAACATAAATGTGTTTCTCTTAAAAGCAATGTTGGCATTCTATCTGAAAAAAATGTAACTTTTTATATATATTGTGTGTTTTGGACTCAATAAATGTTTATTTCTTAAATTGTTTTCTCTTGTGAAACATGTCATTTCATAGTTATGGCATTATGGCAGCTATTGAATATTTTTTAATCTTTCTGAGAAAGAGGGCTTGTAGTAATATTTCACAAATGAATAACAGTCAGCAACAAAATCTTTTATTAGTAGCACTATTATTCATAACATTTTTGCCAGGGCTAGTCCACACTGAAAGAATGGTGTAAACAACAGAAGGGACACCACTGCACACAGTGTGAACAGCACAAAATCCTTCCTCTGCATTTAACCCATTCACCAAGTGAAGCAGCAGGCAGCAGGAACACAGCGCCCGGGGAGCAGTTTGTGGTGACGGTACCTTGTTCAGGGGACCTCAGAGGTGCTTAGCAGTCTTGAGAATCAAACCCACAACTTGTTGATAGCAGGGCAAACACCCAACCACTAGGCTACCAGCTGTCATGGGTCTGACGACAGGGATGCATGGATATTTGACCGTTGTATCTTAACTGCAGTCAGAGCATCTATAGGTTAAATAGCTGACACAGATTTAAGCTGTTTTCAGGTAAGAAACAGTTGTGAACTTCTTAAGCACTGATTTATGTCACTCTGGATAAGAGCATCAGCCAAATGCCGTAAATGTAAATGGATGCACATGCAAGGGCCCAGGGATCTGGTCTTAATGAGAAAACAGGAAAACAGCAATGGTGTGTGAGCACCCCAGCCTGTGTGGGTACCTGCCTCGCTCCCACTGACCCGGGTACCAGCAGCCCTAGTGGGGATTAATCAGTTACAGAAAGTAAGTGAGAACAGGAAAACACCAACAAACACACAGGGCAAACATGCAGCAAGGGGGTAGAAACCCCTGTCCAAGTTACATTCAGGATTCAGACAGACCCTTTCAGGAACAGAGGAATCCAACTGGCAAAGACCCTTACAGGAACACATTCAGGAATTAAAAGGGCAAAGGCCCTTTCAAGGATACAAACAATGTCCGCTCCAGTGTGGCACTCTCAGGACCAGGGGCCAGTCACACGTGCGGTGGTTAGATGGATGGGCAGATGGGCAAGACCATTGGATTTCAAAGCAGGGGTCTGTCACATACACACACACACACACCTGCCGAGGGGGGCATACGCCAAACGACCACAAACGGTTCCAATTAAGGTCCATCCTGAACCTCGCAGATGGGCCAGGCTGTGTTCTCCTAACAAAGAGGCCAGCACACAGCAAACACACAAGGTCTCTGAAGGGAGCAGTCAAAGGAGCCCCCTACTAGCCGTAGGGGTGGGCCACATGGTCCTGAGCAGCAAAGCGTGATCCAAACACAGGTCCTCATGGTGAAGGTCCACCATGTTGAGGACCTTCACACAAAAGAAAAGCACAGGTCTGGCACAACAGAACCAGAAACGTAGACAAGCAAAGACAACTCAAAAGGAAAGGGATGAGAGAGAAATGGGTGATGAGGTGTAACTGTGAAGGTGAATGGACACCCGCTTCATAGTAGTGGTGGCTTAAGTAGGGCCACACAAGCAAGTGGCAGGTGAGCGAGACAAAATGTTACAGCTACATTTGTGGAAACTATGTCTTCTGAGGAACCTGGGGACCTGTAATCAGTAATATCGGTCAAGGGCCATTTCATCTGCATCCATTTTTACCCCCCCCCACCCATGGTCAAAATAAGTGTAAGTGACTATTGCACCATACGTGAACACACCACAGCACACAGTGTGAACAGCACAAACTTCTTCCTCTACATTTAACCCATTCACCAAGTGAAGCAGGCAGCGCCCGGGGAGCAGTGTGTGGCGATGGTACCTTGCTCAGGGTACCTCAGATGTGCCTAGCGGTCCCCTTAACCATTAGGGGCCAGCTGGTGACCAACAGTATCCCCCCAACCACAGTATCACCCCCAAAAACAGTACATACAATATAATTCATTTCAGCTTACAGCAAGTCATACTAAACCACCCCAACAAGTCTGCATCACCTTACTGTGTCTTCAGTTCACGCAGGTATGGACGATTTATAGAAGCGATTTGGGTGACCTTTGCCCTTTATTCATTGCCAGCATCTTTTATATCCTCTCAGCTCCAGTTCTGAACTAAAGGAATATTTTTTAATATGACAATTCATCTGGGACTAATAAAATCTGGGGTTACCTCTGTGGTTTGTTTTAAAGTAAGTAAACATAGAAACTTTACTCAATTGGGAGGACACAGACTGTAATAATGACTTTCCTATGGAAAACTGTACCTGTGCAAATCTGGTTGATAGGTCTGGTGGTCTTTTTGTATTCCTAAAATGGTCACATAGTGCTCTGCATGGGCTAGAAACGGTAAAGACGACACATTCCCATGGCCATCTGAAAAGGTTATTAGGTTTCCAACTGATGGTTTATGGTGATGTGATTAAGCTGGAGGCTCAGGGCAGTTTTATGTAAGTCCACTGTTAGCGCCTGGGCGTCCCTGGTACAGCGCGGATCGCCTCGCGCCAAGGCCTCTCGGCCCCGTGCTCCGTCGCAGCAGCCGCCCTACCTGCCAGCATTCTTTTCAGTGCTACCAGAGAAGGCAGATCAGTTCCCTTATGTTACTGTTTCTGGAGTGCTGCTGGAGATGTGCGAAGAGCGGTAAGGGGGTACTTCTTGTCTTGTTTGTCCTGATACTGGTGGTATTAAGGTATTGGAGGGCTACAGAAGTTTTTTTTTTTTTTGCCTTACCCTGCTTCAATACACCTGAATCAACACAGCAGCTCATTATCAAGTCTTTTATGAGTTGAGTTGGGCGTGTAAGAGCAGGGTAACCCTTAAAGTTATGGTCATTCATTGACAAGTTAAAGTCTGCAATTCTGAGGTTTTTCATTTTTTCAATCTCAGAAATGACTAAACATGGGAGAGACATGGATGATGATTTTTCATAAACCTGTGATGGAAGATGTTAAATCCTGTCACATGCTCTTAAGACCACTGCAGCAGTAACTGTTAAATAAATGAATGTTGTCAAGGCAACTTATGGCAGCATTTGACATCATATGACTCGCTCTTGTCAATGTTATATAGCAGTCTTTAAGTACAGTGTTATCAAAATATCATTTTTGATAAAAAAAAAGCTTAGAAGTTATTCTTCTGAAAGAATTCCTTCAACAATGTGTGAGTGAGAAATGTCTTTGTGCATGGCAAGGGTTAAACTGTGGGACCCTGGCCTTGTGGGACTGGGAGTAGACGCCCCTGCGGCTGCAGGTTGGAGGCGCCCCAGTGAGAAAAAGGCCATGGCGGACCATGGCAGACAGAGAGGGGAAATGTGAGCTACGCTTCTGTTTATTCTCCCTAATTTTTCTCAGAAAGGGTCAGCAACAACAGCCACTGAGCAGTCAGTGTGTCGGACCCCGCAGCAGTTTTTTCTTCATGGGAATGCCATTTGCGAAGCAGCAGCACACTTAATGAATTCATATGTCGCTGTTTCCAGTTTACAGCACATCGGGCTGGGAGTGGGGTTTAGCGCTGGGAGTCCAGGATAAAGCAAACAATAGGCTTTTGCTTCAGGCTACACTTGTTCTTCTCTGTGGGACAAACTTGTGAGTGAATGTACGTGCGACTTGCGCCTAGCAAGCAGCCATTAATAACATCAATAATAATAAATAACCCTTTTATGGTCTAGGAGAACATCAGAAGCTCTTAATCAATACAGACATTGTACACAGTAGGCTCTACTGTGGGTGGGAGGTTGGGTTACTCAAGCATTAGTGTACAGTTGTATCGTCTTTATGTGTTTGGCTTTGGGGTGACTTGACTGAATCAAGTGGATGACCAGGCAAAGAACACCACTTCCATCTCTCTCTCTCTCTCTCTCTCTCTCTCTCTCTCTCTCTCTCTCTCTCTCTCTCTCTCTCTCACACACACACTCTATCTATCTCTCTCTCTCTCTCTCTCTCTCTCACTCTATCTATCTCTCTCTCTCTCTCTCTCTCTCACTCTATCTATCTCTCTCTATCTATCTATCTCTCTCTCTCTCTCTCTCTCTCTCTCTCTCTCTCTCTCTCTCTCGTCTCACTTTCTCTCTTACTTTCTCTTTTATTCTTTCTGTCTGTGTTTCTCCCTGTCTCTTTCTTTCTCTGTACTCTCCACTCAGATTCTCTCTCTTGTTCCTTTTCTGTTCTCTCTCTACTCTCTCTCTCTTTCCATCTCTCTCGATCTCTCTTTCTCTCCCTCCTCTCTATCTTTTTCATCTATCTTCTTTCACACTCCATCTGTTTCTTTCTCCCTGTGCCTCTTTTGCTTACACTGGCACTTCTCTGTCATCTCCTTTGTGTGTCTCTCTCTCTCTCTGTCTGACCACACAGGTTAAGCTGAGTGTAGATGTTCGTAGTGGAACATCACGGGCAGGTGAGAGTCTGGCACAGCAATGAGAAAGCTAACATGCCCAGTCCTGCAGTGCCAGTTGTGCCAGTGTGGCTTCCTGTCCTTTTCTAGTCCTGTGCACAATAGCTATTGATACCCTCTCATCCTGAACGTCACAGTCAGTGATGTTTTTTAAAACAGGACCCTGCTTAGCTTGACCAATAAAGCAGATGGAAAAGTCTCTGGAACCCAAAACCTGTCCAAACCTATCAAAGCCTTCAAACCTGCCTATTCATATTTTCAGAAACACCAGCACATTAGGCCTTAGTCCAGCTGTCCAATCTGGGTTGTGCTGTATTCAGTTTTCAAAATTTTCAGCGAAATCTCCTGGTCTACTTTCGTTCATTTGAAACATCTTTTATTATCACATGTTATTATTTGGCCACATGGTGGCGTTGCAGCAACTGTTTATGATCAAGCATTCTCCACCGCATAAAAACTGGCCATTTGCTTTGTACAGACTCTCATCACATCAGTCTAATGCTTGAAGATGCACTTCAATCTGAGCCAGACTCTTGGATCACTGTTTTGCATTGACATGACTCTGCAGGGCCTCATGAGTGCTGCACCCAGTAGTTCTGTCTATATCACTGGAAGATCAGCCTTACTGGCCTTGATCTCTCTGGGTGGGTAGGACGTCCCTTTCAGTCCTCTCATTTTTTCTCAGCCAGTGTGAATGTAGGTTTACTGATGTAACAAAATTGACAATCAGTTTTCTCCTCCAAGCACGCTGAGTTGTTTAACAACAGTAGTTCTAAAAGATGAGGTGGCTTTGTTACGTCTCAGTAGAAGCATGTACTTGCTCTCACCCTCACCTCACCGGTGGCATTGTGTGTTGGGGGTGCTAATCTGTGACAATTGCCAATAATTTTGCCAAATGTGGGTGTAAATTGGGCAAAAACGCAATAAGAAGAAGCATCTGTTTGTACTTAAGCAGCAATGTTGCTCTAGTGAAGATAAAATAATCAAATCCAAAGTTTAGAGCCAGAATACAGTTCTTCTGAATCGGCAGGGTGAGCTGTAGATGTGTGCAGGCTGCCTTGGCAGTTTCAGTTTTAGTTTTAGTTTAGTCCAGTGACCCCAAAAAAGCTTAATAAAATATCACTGGTTGCATTCGGCTTGTTTAAGCATTGATTTCCTTCACAAAAAAATGAATTTGCCAACACTGTTTGCCATTTCCAGCAAGTTCAGACCATTTTTGCACAGAAGTCTGTTCCAGACTCAACCAGCAGAGGTCAGTCTTCACTAGAGGATAAATGGCACGTAAAGATACGGATCTCTGTTTTTGCTGGTGGATGTTTTGATCACAGGCAACAGTTTTATGTCAGTCTAGTGCAGTATTTTAGTGATTTTACAGCTATGTTGCAGTGCCCTTTATTGAAAGGTTGATTGATCTTTTTTGTCCTGTACAGTGTTCTGACCTGTCCTTCACTAATCTACTGTTGTGGTTTTTATGTGGTAAGTGAAGTCCCGTCCAAAAACGTGTAGCATTGTGTCGCACCATGGGCCTGGAGCGACGTTTCTTTCACTTCACTATGTGCTGTTTAAATGCCTGAAATGACAATACACACTTACTTGACCTCACATCACTAGACTAATACACCATGACTGTTTGTAAAAGATTACACGGCAGTGGCCTGTTATTGTGTGTGGTTTTTACACACGTCAGTGTCACTGCTAGGCTGAGAGTCGTCAGACAGCTAATATTTAGATTTCTAATAGTGTCTGGAGGGCTGCACTTTTAAAGATAAAGAGTACTTTGGAGCTGAACCATTGAAGAACCACTTTTGGGTCCCTTTCAGTGAATGGTTCTTTAAAGAATCTGTAGATGCCCAAGTGTGAAAAGCCCTTCTAAAGCCCAATACACATGATATAGGGCTGACATCAGTTAGATGTTTTGTTACCGCCTTGGTTAGCCCTAAGAACCTATATGTAGATGTTCAAATTGTTAACGAACTGGTAAAGCTAATAATCTCAGAAGACGTGGGAAACAGCGAGCTACTGCAGGCAGTCAGATAAAGTCGCTGGTGAATGTAGATGGCTGATCATCGCCCATAGTGCAAAACAAAACAACACAAAACAAAAGAGGGCAACACCAAAAACAGCCCCTCAACAGGGCACACACAGGGAATAGTAATATTAATTTAGCTGAATGAGTTTTTAGCTGAAACAGTAGTGCATTAGCAACATTTGGACATTTTAACTATTGTTGCCAATGAGGAAATAATCAGCGCTAAATATCTCCAGGTGCACAGAAGCTCTGGAGGTGTTCTGATAACACATCAAATGAAGTAGGGGTACATTTTTTCAAATTTTGTCTGATGTACATTCACTTATCTTACTGAGCACCAAGTAAAGGCAGTTTACTTTAACTTTCACAGAGGCAGTTTATCTTAAAGGGTGTCCAGGTTTGGGTCTTGGGTTAAAGTTAAGGTTAAGACTAGGTTAAGGGTTAACCAAATTTAAGGTAGTTGTTTGATGTACGTTAAATGTAATATCTTCCTCTACAAAGCGTCTATACTGGGCTATCCAAACAAAGTGTTACGTCTGAGCCGAGAACTGTTAGGGAACGTTTCGTTTTAAGAGCGTATGAAATCTTCTGGCCTTTTTAGTAAAACCGGAGTGAATTAAAAAGAGGTGTTAAGATTATGTCAGCAACTGGAAAGTGTCATGCTTTCCAGTTATCCCCAGACAGAATAAAACAGCACAGGGACACACAGTTTAGCGGGGAAGTTTAGATGTCCCGTTGAGTCATCCTTCCTCACAGCCATGCTGTTTTTCATGTCTGGGTGAAAAGGGTTTTCCTCTGTGGTTCAGATGCTGCCATGAGAGTTTGTGGAGGATGGAGCAGGGATTGACCTCACAGTCCCTCTGCTGTCCCAGGCAGAGTGGAACAGTCATGGAATGAGCCTTTTATCACATCTTCCCCCCTTTCCATCAAACTCAGGGTGGGTTTTTCATCACCATGTTGAGTGAAGTTGTTATTTAAGCAAGTGTACAATGCCATGTGTGAACACAGCACAGCACACAGTGGGAAATTGTTCTTTGCCTTTAACCCATTCACCCGAGCGAAGCCATGGGCAGCCAGCGACGCAGCACCTGAGGATTAGCGCGTGGGGACCGTACCCTACCTAAGCCTACCTCAGGGGTGCCATTGGCAATCCTGGGATTTGAACACACAACCTTCCATTCACACATCCCTGACCACCAGGCCACCAGCGGCTCCATTCGTTAGTGTGGTTATTACACTGTGTAAACCTCCATTCCTGCATCCTTTCATTACTGACTTTCTCAGTCATGCTTTACTTTGATGATTCCCTTTGGCTCATCTACAAATGTAACAAAATATCAGAAACGTAAGCGATGATCAACAGCGTTGATCCTAAAAAACCATAACAAGAGGTTTGTGAGTGTAATGAAGCTTTTAAAGGCCTAAATAACCTGAAATAAGAATCACAAGTGTAAATAATGCATATCAACATAAGGGTTCTTCCTACAATTCATTGCATTTATAAAAAACTGTCCAGCAAAGAAGCACCTATTGAAATGTTCTTCGAAGACATCATGCAATGAACGCACTTCTGGCACCATAAGTTTTGTTTTACTATTTCTTCATGCCAATATCATTACTCTGTCTACAAGACACTGTCTGTTCTTATCATCTATGTGACCTTCTGGACAAATGACATGTTCTCTGTAGACATGCTTTTACGATTGCGCACCTCCAGCAGTGCAAAGACCAAAATGATATGGATAACTAATAATAATTGGCAGTACTTTATTATAAACCATTCAGGATCCTACCTCATAGGTCCACAATGCAGTAACTGACTCATCTCATGCACCCACCCCATTGATGACTGGTCATTTTCTGACCACACTGCTATTGTCTGGATGCTGTTTTGGTGGATCATAGTGGAATGGGTAGAGAGTGTCTATCTGAGAGTCTACCTGAGAAAATACTCACAGACAGTTCAACCACAACATAAAACCAAATAACATTGTCACCTGTCAAAGGGTGGGATGTACGCAAGTAAACAGTCAGTTCTTGAACCTGATTTGTTGGAAGCCAGAAATGGTTATGAGTATGAGGTATTTCTGGTTTACAGTAGTAAGGACTACCAAAAGAGGTGAACCAGTTACAGGGTCATGGACATACAAGGTTCATAAATGCATTGATGAGTGAAGGTTAGCCCATATGGGTCAGTCCCACAATAGACCTACTGTAGCATTAAATCGTTAATGCTGCCTTGATAGAAAGGTGCATTCCTGTGCATCACAGATTGTTATGTATGGAACAGTGCAGACTGGTCAGAGTGCCCTTGCTGACACCTGTCCACTGCCAATAGTGCCTACTATAGGCAATATGTTGCTAATGCCTTGGTCCCAGATACCATAGCACACCTTTAGAGGTCTTGCAAAATCCATGCTTCGATGGGTCAGAGCTTTTTGGCATCTTGAGGGTGACCAACACAGTATTAGGCAGTTTTAATGTCATGGATGAACGCCTGGGTTCACAGCCACGGATAAGTAGCCTGCCTCAAGTGACAGTATAACACGATTGGACTTCTTATCTGAGGCTCACCAGAAACCTGGCTGACAACCCACTAGAAACTTTGGTAGAATTATGGTCCCATCCCTATTGGAGAGATTTGTCACCATAGAGATGAAAGATTTAATATGTGTCTACTAAAGAGACCAGACGTCAAAGAGAGAGTGAGCAGTTCACTTCCCACGATTGAGCCAGGATGGGGAATAATATGCTTACTGTAATATGAACTGTTCTGCAATAGTACCAGTTACAAAACAAAGTTATATCATCGGCGGAGGCGTGCCCAAATTATAGGTTGGTTCTGCAGTAAATATTGGGCTTGAAATTGTGCCTGCATATTTTATATGTAAAAGTAAATATTTGGTCGTTTTTGATGAAGAATATTTGCTCTTGCTTGAGGCCTGTAGAAGAGCTCTGCATATCTCTGGATATGTGTGTGTGTGTGTGTGTGTGTGTGTGTGTGTGTTCCTCAATTCCAGTCAGAATCTTTGCAGATGTCCCACTGGATTCTGTTGGTGGTATTTTTAGGCTCAGCTCCCAGCTCACGGGAAATAAACTTCTGTATTTACCTTATCCTGGGGGAGAGGAAATAGCCACTGACCGAAAAGGCCGCAACTGTGTTATAGACATACATTCCTCCGCTGGCCCATAAAGAACGAGTTCTAATATTCACCGCCCAAGTGAAACATACACAACTCACACACACTGCCGGATACATCGAACACTCTGTGGAATGCGAACTTTACTTTGGAGTGAGCATGTTGTTGGTCTCTGTGTGCAATGTGTGTGTGTGTATGTGTGTGTGTGTGTGTGTGTGTGAAAGGACATATTTGAGACGAGGAGTTAAAAAATGAAGATGAGAATCTCTCCTCTCCGCCTCAAAGCCCTGGCATGGTTCAGTGCAGCACCACTCGCAAAGGAAGATAAATATTGATGTTTTCCGGCATCACCTGGCCATCTGAAAGGCCCGCAGCCAAACTTCAATGCTCTTGAAGCTGGACGTTTTATTTCTGGCCCCAGTCCGTTTTCTTCTAACACCTTTGAAAGCCATTTCCTGAGTCTCAGAACATGTTGTGCCCTGTTTTTTTTTCCCAGAGTCCTTTCCTGGGTTTTGTATACTTTTGAGTATACCTTCCTTGTGTACTTTGGCCCATATATTGATGGGCAGTTTGTGTTATCCAAGGACCGTAGACCATAAGTCACGGTCTAGACCTACATCAGTGGCTCATTTCGGTTCGCAGAACCATTCTTGGCTGAATTGTGAATCTCTTATAGAAAAGACCTTATACCAGCACCACACACTATTATATTACAGCTATGGCAGTGGCACTTCTGTGTTGAGGATGATCCACCAACCAGATCTGGCCAGAAAAGTGACTAATGGTCAGTTATGTAGAAGGAGGCTGAATGAAACACAAGAGATCCAGTCAGTAATTGATGTTTATAGAGTGAAACTAGAAGGCAGTTCCATGAGTGGTGAGTAACACTGCGTGGTTAAGTGGAGTTAAACATCATTAAACCATTACCCTAATTTATGGTATGACCATATTCAGATATTACTGTAATTGAAACCTTAGTTCCATAAGAGTGACTGAATTCTTTGTATTGTTTTGTACTGGAACAGTAGGCCGTGGATTTAAATGGCTGGGGCTCAGAAGGGAAATGTCTCTGCCATGGACATGAACAGTTAGTCTTAGATTGCTATCTGGAGCGAAAAGGTGAGGTTGAAGGTTAGGGCCAGTGTTAAGGTCAGTGTGCTGTTGAGATTTTTCAGGGAAAAAGCAGAGCCTCAGGATGGCGAGGCTCGCGCTCTGGGTCATGTGGAATGTGAAAGATTTGAGGTGCCAATGCGAGTGACGCACAGGGGTGAGAGCAAACCTGGAGACTCATCATGTCCTGTCACCATCCACAGAGTTTTCCCCTCAACTTTTTCACACACACACACACACACACACACACACACACACACCTGCATACACACACATACGCACATACACATACACATACATACAGACACACACACACACACACACCTGCATACACACACATACGCACATACACACACACACATACGCACATGCACACATACGCACACACACACACACATACGCACATACACATACATACACACACATACGCACATACACACATGCAAAGACACGCACACACACATACACAGACACACACATTTTCTTAAGGACTAACAGAACAAATTCTTTATATTTCCAGAAAAGTAACAGTCTATTGATGTTTTTAAACAAAACTTCAAAACTCATCTTTTTAAGAAAGGCATTATGCTTGTTTTTTTCTTTCTTTTACTTTGTAACACTTTGAGATTACTAAAATATAAAGTGCAAAACATATCAAATCTATTATTATTATTATTATTGTTGTTATTATTATTATTATTATTATTATTATTATTATTATTATTATTATACCAAAACAAAAATGTCGATGTCTCAATAATGTGCCCTTGAGCATCAATTACAGCTTGACAACAACATCTCATGCTGTTCCCAAGTCGGCTTATTGATTGCTGAGGCATAGCATCCCACTCTTCTTGAAGGGCGGCCCTCAGGGTGTTGAGGTTCTGGCATACACGAGTTACGAGCCTCTACACGGCGATAGGTTTTCTATGGGATTTATGTCTGGAGAAAGTGCAGGCCACTGCATTTGATGTACCCCAGTCTCCAGCAGACATTTCCAGTCTCTCTGGATCTCTGTTGCAACCTGCTGATGATGCTTTCTGACACTCTAAGCCACTTCTGTTTGAAGCCTCGCAATGGCAAGGTGCCATCAGTTGCTAGATTTCGTCTTGGTCTCATGATGTTAAAATGTGAACAGCGTGATGAGGAGAACTTATGCTAACTCTGATTGAACCAGGAAATGTATTGGTCGATTCATGGATCAAACACCTGTCCTTGTCAGAGAACAGTTGTGTACAAAGTACTGAAATATTGAACAGTTGGACATGTGCATGCAAACGTTTAGGAAAGGTCACACTAAGTTCACCTGTGAAGGTTATAGTGCATTTTATTTTCATTCTGACATTTCACCCGAAAGCCAAAAATCCCTAACTTTTTGTGAGTAGTGTATACAATACTGTGCAAAAGTCTTAGGCACCTGTGCAAATTGTTTGAAGTCATTTCTATCAGCAGTGGCTTCTTTCTGCAGCAA
>JBBPDB010000153.1:15692025-15705925 GCA_037974465.1 Brachypetersius altus | reverse complement strand
GAACACAGCTATTCCCATACCAGGATGTGATGTTCTGTGTGAGGATGCTCTCCACAGCGCCTGAGTAGAAAGTCCTGGTAATTACAGCTGCTGTTTTATTTACAGCTAGCTACTGTAGCGCATCTGTTGGTGCACACTTTATCAACCCCGTCTACCTCTTCCACCAGTGACAGAGGGACCAACAGCACTTAAAACATTCAGCCATGAGAAACCATTCAGCCAAGAAGCTGACCATTAATAAGATAAGATAAACCTTGATTAGTCCCACAAGTAGGAAATGTGCATTGTCACGGCAGGAAGTGGACAGTACAAAGGAAAGAGCAGCAAAAACAATAGAATAAAAACAAAGTATAGTATAAAAAGTACAATATACAAATAATCTAGAAACATAAATATGGGTTTTGAAAAATGTATGTACATGTGTGTACAGTATATGTAAACTTGTGTATATACATGTATATATGTACTGAGTGGATATACAGTATGAATATATGTCAGAACACTGTGGAAATATATACACAGGTATGCAATGGAGTGACAGGCATTGACAAAAGCGGTAATAATGCACCAGTAATGAAGGACAGGATGTGTTTAAACATCTAATAAAGTGGTCAGTAAGTGCATAAATAGGCTGTTTGGTCTCTATTTATATGAAAAACT
This sequence comes from Brachypetersius altus, assembly GCA_037974465.1. Classification (NCBI taxonomy): domain Eukaryota; kingdom Metazoa; phylum Chordata; class Actinopteri; order Characiformes; family Alestidae; genus Brachypetersius; species Brachypetersius altus. The sequence goes on along the minus strand of JBBPDB010000153.1, from coordinate 15,705,265 downwards.
GGTGGCTTTTTCCTTTTGCATATTCATTATCATATGTGTATATTCAAATCTTGTGTTTTCTGCAGTATGTACTCGCCATTGCTCGCGGTATCAGTTCATGTGTGACGACGGCTGCTGTATTGACATTAGCTACGCATGTGACGGCAAACAGCAGTGTCCCGACCGTTCAGATGAAGACTTCTGCCGTAACTGTGAGTCCAGCGGGCAATTGTGGCTAGTTGACTTTTCCAAATGAGTTTGGATTCATTCATTTGACTCCATCAAGCAGTTACACCATAACTGCATCATATATCAGTTACTGATGACCACTAACCAGCTCACTTTATCAAGCATACATTATTACATTATTTTCCTTTTTTTGTGGTATTTTTTCACTTTTGTGTGGTTTTATAGAAATCAGTAAAAAAATAAATTACTAAAATTTCCAGATATAATAAAAACAAATAAAACAACTGGATAAGAACAAGTAAAATTATCAATCAATATGAATGAAAATGATATAAATAGTAATAATAAAAAATGTAGAAAAGTGACACTAGCAAGTCATACGTAAATCTATACGTAAAGGGAAGGGATTGATTGATTGATTGATAAAATGTACAGTAACAAATACAGCCCATTTAAATGTAATTGATACCGAGAGGCTGGAGTTATGATTGACTAAATCTAATGCTGAGCAACAATGTCTTTTTGAAAATTGCACAATTGTTATATGCAAAATAAAATAATGAATTTAAAAGTGGTGTATCGTGCACTTTCGATTTTAAAGTACTGTATGAACAAAAGTGCAGTAACATTTGGTTTGAAAACACTTTAGTGCTTTTTTATATTGTGGCTGTAACTTTTTGTGCATAATTGCATTTTTTTTTTGTGTCTTTCTGCATGTGGAAGTTGATGGAGGTCGTAAGGCTGTGACTCATGCGTCCAATGCTCCCTCTCAAGTCGGGGGAGCACGAGAATCGGAGGGTCGAGCCATGATCCCTGCAGAGCCGCGCAATACAGACATCCCTGTCCATGCCAAACAACAACATCCTTCAGACAGTCAAGGTAACAACACCAGCCTCATGGTGTTCGTAGAGTAACAGTGATAACCTTAAATGTTTAAAATCCAAACTTAAATGTCCAAAAGTCTAGGCACAGCATAGTGCAGCATGTGGGAACCCCTACATTGTGCAGCACACCCTTAAAATGCAGTTTTAAGCTTTGAGTCTATTTCTTTCTGCGCCATGCCTCTAGAAACATGTCCAGAATATCCTTCATGTACAAAATATACCCTTCATCATTCATGACTGGTATGGCCTCTGCCATGTGGTTTCTGATATAAACCAAGCTTGTGTGAGCCTTATTTGCCCTTCTATATTAAGTGAATCACAGTTAAACAGTGTCTTATGTGAAGATAGCCAAGCTTCCCCACTCCACCCTACAGTGGTATCACATAACACAAACACTGCAGGATCCAGAATTTGCCACTGTCACAGCCCAAATTCAAGGAGCCTAGAAAGCCTGGGAACAGCTACCCAAGCGCATAAAAGGCAACATAAGATAACCCTGTATTAGTCCTACGGGTGGGAAATTTGCATTCTTACAGAATTCTTACAGTGGACAGTACAAGAGAAGAAAGTAGAAGCAGCTTAACTTACAGAAATAAAAACTATCCAATATAACAATATAATATAAAAAGAACAGTAGACTAATACCACAAAAATAGATATAAATGTGAAAGAAAACTGCCATGACGGTACAGACAAATTACAAGCCATATTAACAGTTATCAAGGGAACAGACAACACATACGGCTTTTAATATGACACTCCTACTGCAACAAGCATTATGGTTGGGTCTGTGTAAGTAGCACACAGACTGCATAACACACAGAGGGCTGGAACACTGACAGCTAAACCGTGGGCTGAGAGATTTCTGTGGAGAAGCAGAGCCCGCTAATTAGATGGGGGTTTACTTCAGAAGAGACTTTCCATCTCCCTCTCTTTCTCTCCAAGGAAAACAAAGCTCTTCTGTTTTCTGTTACCTGATCCCGCGCCGAGCTTTGAGCATCCACACATTCGAAAGGCATGCGGAGCCTCCGGTTGACTTGAACACCCTTCTTTCATTCTTTTCTTTTTAGTGATGTATTTACCAAGCTTGGATAGTGTCATTTAAGTACATTGTCACATGAAGATGCAGAATAAGTCAAAACTCATTTAAGCATTCCTCCAGGATCATTAAAGTTTTCTGAGTCGTGTTCTGATTTGAAGACCTTGTTCTTGGGATGAAACAAATCAACCAAAGCTGCATGTAGGATAAAGAGAACACCTTTTTCACCCTAACGCACTTGCACATTACATGCTCCACTTTTCTGTTTCCCTCTTAGACCCCTGTCTGGAGCCCCCGGTGGTCGGCCCATGTAAAGCTGCCTTCCCGCGCTGGTATTACGACTCTGCGGCTGGAGAGTGTAAACATTTCATGTTCGGGGGCTGCAAACCGAACCGCAACAACTTCTTAGAAAAGGCAGACTGCGTGAAAGAGTGCATCCAGAAACCCGGTGAGGCGGCACATAAACAAGAGTGTGAAATTTCCAAATTCTTTTAAAAGCCACACAAGTGATTCAGTGTAACTGATGGAAATGACAATTTGTTACAGCTCCAGTGGATCAACAAGCTACTGCGGCGCCTTCACCGACCACACAAACAAATACAGGTGCTACACTTTCAGGCTGGCCTCCAATTAAGCAATTCAGTTCTGACTGGACTATCATTCTGATTATTATTGGAATATCAGGGTCCATGTAAACATAGCTAATGTCACGTTATGTTAAGCTACAGTGTGAAAGCATTAGACGCATTGCATTGTTACACCTTGCTACAAACTGGGCATTTCATTCTATATTTCAACAAAGTAATATTTGGGGCTAAGAATGTGCATTTAGATCCTTAATGTAGTCCCAGGAAGCCTTGGTTTACCAGTGGACCACTGGTGTATTCAACCCACCCCCTAGCATATTCATCACAATTACTGGCATATTTAACTGTAGAACATTAGGAGAACACTGTAGCGAGAGTGAACGTTGGTCACATAACTAGTAGGGTTGCAACGATTAGAAATGTTGGTGGTACGATTATAGTCTGAGAAATAATCACGGTTTCACGATTATCACGGTTATTTTATGTAAATTGATTTCACAACTGTATTAACATATATAAATCACACAAACACGATCTATACAGGTTTGGAACTTCGCAAGCTATTTTTTGCTACTTTTCAGAGATACAGAGATAGTGCAACATCATTAGGAAGCTTAATGCAATTGGAGAAGGACGCTGACTGCCAGTTCTGTTAAATCAACTAACTAGACAGTTTTGTGTCGTGCTGAGCAATAGGAGGAGAGGGAGGGCCATGCAACCCACCCAGAGTGAGGCCAGTTGTGCTCGCTTGGACTCCCAGCCACAGATGGGTATCTCCAAATGATACAGTCAGCACTTATGCAACTCAGCCACTGCTGTCTTATTCTAATTCTATGTCTAATTTCCAGTCCATCTTAAATGGTGCAGCAGTACAGGTACCAGAATCCAAGAGCTGCACTATTTAAGGTGGAACAGAAAATTGTAAGAGGGTGGTGAGTAAGAAGTCTGTATTCTCCTCACCTAACATTTCTAACCTAGTCATGTCATAGAATTTTAGCTAACATTTAACCTTTTAGCTAAACGTGAGTTCATTTGTTGATAAAGAGTGCTATTAGATCTAAACAATTAGAGGATAAAGCTTGATATGAGTGTAAGCATGATGTTTTGTGGGTCTCCTGTCATATTCCCAAGTCCTAAAACTTTCTTATATAAGACTTTCTTATGGGGTTTCTGGCACTGTATGACTCACTGCTAAATAATAAAATGTAAAAATATATTATAGCTAAGATCTGACTGTCAGACTGTCTTGTCCTAATTATGCACTGTGTGCTGTTTATTTTTGGCCTTTGAGCCATGTTTTGTCATGTGTGATTAATGTGTCCTTCATAATTTTACATGGTATTCCTGTTAAATTACACTGGTTTGCTTGTACTGTGTGGTCCTGTAATGCTGGACTTGTTTTAAGAGTCCGGAGGAATATTCTTTCATTGCACTGTGTATATGTGAAGGTGTTTTTTTAAAATACAACTCAATAACTAACACTTGCCAGAATGTTTGTGTTTCTGTAGCTGCCAGGTCAACCAGCTCTGAAGCCAAACCTCAGAATCTTGCATCTGTTCCACATAACGCTCAACCAGTAGCTAAAGCTCATACAGTGCTGGGCGGACAGCCACCCCCTGAGTCAGGTTTGTACAATACACACATTAATATACGCAAAAATTACATGCTTAAGGTCTTCTGGTGTAAGCCTCCTGAAGTTCTCAGGGACAACAATGAACACAATTGAATACACAAGGCCTCGTCCACAGGGACGTCTGAATGCGTTTTGTATCTGGGCTTGAGTGACTTCAGTGAGGCGTTACACTGGCGTTCGTCTGATTCCGTTTACGACAGCCTGCAGTCCAGTGTGTAGTGTCACCTGTGTTTTCACCTGTGGGGGCAATAATTACTCAGTCCAGGTCGTTTATATGTTGGACATCTTGATTTGTTGTTCTACATTGAAAACAAAGTTTTATTCTTTGTTTAAACTTACACTCAACATTATTGTTTTAGAAATCCTCCTGATACGGCACTATAGGTAGGAGAGGAACAAACATTGTTGCCGATGTTGGGTTCACCCTCATACTTGAATCATGGGACATATTCGGTCTTCCAGAACGTCAACCGAACGCCATCTAAATGCAGTAGCGGTGGTTTTCTTTGCATTCGTCAGCCGAAATTGACGGCAAGAAAGTGCTGAACGCCTGTCTGGACGCTTCGATTTGCTCCAATGAGCAGAAAAATGGTCGGCGCTCAGTCCGCGCTCACCTGGCACCATGAATGCTTGAGCACCTGATTTAGTCGTCCGTGTGGACGAGGCCTAAAGGTACAGACCTGTTGCAAAGACCTCAGACATCCCTGCCGAGTTAATGGAAATCCAAGTAATCGTCTCTGGAGAACCCAGCGGTCACTTGAAAAGAGTTGCAGGGCAACCTGAAAGCATCAAGTATCCAATATATCATTTAGATTCCCATACAATATGCCAAACATTTCTGATTTTCTACACATCGATCAGTTTACAATTAGTTTACATTCTGTACTTATGACTGTAAAATATTTTCAGTGAAAACAAATGACATAAAATTCCACAAATTTTAATAAACGTGTAATCATAATAAAATATCTTTTTTGTACTTAAAATTACAGATAAATTCACACTTCTAGCAAAATTTCAGTACTTGTTTCAATAAGATACGCTTTATTCAACATGTAATGATCAGTGAGAAACACTTTTGCATAAATAATTTATTTAGGAATTAGCAACACATTGCCACAAAAAAGTAGGATTGAAGGGGTTGTGTGCTCTGTTCACTGTGTGTGTGTGTGTGTGTGTGTGTGTGTGTGTGTGTGTGTGTGTGTGTGTGTGTAGGAGCGATCCTACCCCTGGTCCTGGGTGTGATTATCAGTGCTCTGCTGCTGCTGATGGTGGCCTGCAGACTCCGTCTGGTTCGCCACAGGATGAAGAAAGCTCGACCTCTCACCACTGAAGAGTCCGATTACCTCATTAATGGCATGTACCTGTAGCAGAACCCACTGCTGTCCATTAAACCCACACACAGCTGAAGCAGTGCGCAGATATGTGCATATTTGAAGGGGCATGGAACAGAAACTGAAACCGCTGCGGAACGGCAACACACCACATCGTCTTACGTTTTGAAGCAGAAAGCTGTCTGATATTGTACTGAAGGGTCTAAAAAGTGCTCTTGTGCAGAAGGCAAGAAAGCATGAAAGCATTTCTTTTATTAAATTAGAATGCATTTGGTTTAGCATCTCATTGGAAGACCCCTTTAAACAACAAAGTAGTTGTTATTTAAGGCTGAAATATACATTTATGAGTCAGTAAGTACAGTCACCTCTCAAATATGTTGAAAACATGAGGATAAATTGCTTATTAGATTATTCATTGTTTGTTAGATTAGGCGTCTTATTGCCCAGGTTAGTAAACGTATAGACAAAATAAAAGTTAATGGAGAATTCCATTAGCATTTCCAAATTGGACAATTCAGTCATTAAGATCTGAACAAAATCATTCAGAATGGTCTGATGTGTAATTATTATTCATTTAACTCTTACTGATTTCTTTACAATGGTGGTAACAGGAGCCAATAGTAGCAATGTCTACAAAGTACAGCAAATCTAAATGTGTCTTCGGCTTATATGTGGTGATGGTGATGGTAAAATGGTAAAAATCTGAAAATGTAATCTGAAAATGTAGTCCTTTGCTTTTACTTTTTAAAACAATGGTAATAATATCTCAGACCTCAAACAACAATGTATCAGATCTCAAACAACACATTCATTAGCATTTCGAGTAACAACTATCTGTTACATCTGAAAGATTTAATTATACGTTCCTTTTTTAACTTTCTGCTTAAACATTCAAATCAAAGTGTGGACACGAGCAGAAGATTGTATTTTGGGGAGCCGTTGGTTTCTCGGAAAATCGATTTTATTTTTATTGTAAGATCTTAATAATGTAGTTTCTTTGTGTTGGTGGCGTAATTTGGCTTTTCTAGTTATTTCCACCAGGGGCGCTAAAGAGACGCTCTCGTTTCCGACTCCTGCCTTGTTCTTGTCTGGCACGAGCGAGTTTACTCTTCTGTCCTGTGGTGGTTTATGTCCTGAATTGGACACACCATGAAGTAAACATATCTTTTCAGAAAATAGCACTTTCAAAAAGACCCGGTCATGTTCCTTCTCTTCTGCTGGTGAAATTTCTGCCAATCATGTGCCTGACTTTGACTCCTGGCCCTGTAACATGTCTCTTAACTAGCTTCACTCCTAGCTGACTCTGGTTGGATCAGGTCTCTGTGCTATTGGGCGCTGACCAGAAACAGCACTCTTCTCCAGTTACATAGCAGATGGGCCCCAGCATGTGTTACTAGCAACCATGTAATAGAGGGCTGTTTGCTTTTAGATTGAAACCAATGACTGTACATATGGCCAGTCTATTCGAACGTGACTAAATTAGCAGACCCCAGTCCTTAAGCTACTGCTCTGTCCCTGTGTACTGCTTTACATGCTACATACCAGCCCTGAAAACAGGTGACTCAACAGGGCCGGGATTGGGAACACAGAGCGGGTAAAGAAAAGAAACACCCTCTTCATTCTTTTCACATTTGGCCGCTTTGCAGCCTGAAATGGAAAAACACACGAAAAACGAAATACACAAAAAAAATAACTGAGTAACTGAGATGGATCACCCCCGTTTGTAAATGTAAATGCGGTGTAAGTCAAGCTATGATCAACTGAAAGCAAACAATTTACCATGGGTGGCAAAGCACTGTCAAAAGATCTCAGGAATAAAGTCCATTACATGGTTAAGGGACAGGCACAAGCCAGGAGATGGATAAAAAAAATCAAAGGCTTAGGCAATCCCTAGGAGCACGAAGTCTATAAGTAAGAAGTGGGAAGTTCTCCTCAAGAAAGACACAAAAAAAAAACACCTTCAGGATTCTGAGGTCAAGAGGAAAAAGGGAAAATGGTCAAATGAGAACAAAATCTATTTTTTTGGCATCAGTAACAACAGTACATGCAGAAAGGCAGAACAGACTCAAGGCAGCAATTAAAGCAAAATGTGGCTCTAAGAAGTTCTGACAAAAGGGGATGATTATTCACCTAAAGACGATACATGTTTTGTGCGCATGTGTTTTCATTTCAGGCAGGAAAGCAACAACATGTGAATGTTTTGAAAGGTGATTATTTTCTACACCCTGTTTTCCAGTCCGTATGTGCTGTGAGTGGTCTGAGCTCAGGACTGATTTCTCCATTTCTTTGTGAATGTCAGAGATCAACCTGTCGTGATACCAATGCTACTGTTGTTTCGTCCGTTCTGTAACTTATAGATGTATTATAAATGTGTTGCTTTACTTCCAGTCTGTAAACTATGTATGCATACCTGTGGAAATTACAGATTATATTTGAAAAAATATATATATGATTTTGTTAATGCTCCAGTGATGCTGAGGCTGTTTTTTTTTCCTTTCTTATGGGTGGCTACAATTTGTCTTTGTAAGAGATACCCACTTATATGTTTTACCCTAGAAGTGGAAAGCATGATGGAAATAGTGCAACTGCCTAAAAGTGTTTCATTTAATGTCCCTGGTGTTATTAGACACACTTCATCTGATCATTACATTTAAAGAAGAAAATTCATGCATTTTAGCCAGTGTTTAATTTCTCCCTCATATCACCTCTCTCTTCTACTACCATAAAAATGGTACCCTGCCCTAATAGACCCTATGAGACCATGTTTTACTCAAACATTTCAAGTAGAGAGGAAAAAGGCATTATGATTTATGAATGATTGATCAAAAAAGTGCCCAAATTATCCCCTAACCAAAACAGTTGATTGGCCAAAAATATCTCGTCTTGGCTATACACTGGAGGTAAGAGGCTACAAAGCAATGGAGGCTACAAAGCAATCATCTTTGGTCAGTGGATCTCAGGCCTGGTCTTTGAGTACCACTGCCCTGGATGTTGTAGCTCTTCATTCTCTAATAGACCCAGTTATCCTCAGGAAACTCGTTGTTAAACTCTTAAGTTGGATGTATTTAGAACAGAGTAAATCTAAAGTGTGCAGGATTGTGGTATTACTGGACCCACGCAAAGAATAAACATAGACTTCAGTACAAAAGTAACTAAGATTCAGGCACTAGTTGTCCTATCTGCTATGAGATAAAGGGGAAATGGTGCACATTTGATTGTTTAAATCAAGGCACCATGCCAAATGGTTGATATAACGTAGATCTGCCTCTATTGAAACTAACAATAGATATCCAGTGAACACACAAGATCAGTAAAATGGACACTGGCCAAAACAAAACTAATGATTTCAGTGTCTCACTAGAAGTACTGTAGTTTAGGTACAGAACACGATTTCCCAGTTCATCCGGGGGGAAAAACCCGTCTGGTGACATAAGAGTGCTGGAAGAAAATAAGAGACCATTTATTTTTAAGTAAGCATCTGAGTATGACAACCATTCCATGCCAGTGTCAGTTCCTACACGAGCACCTCATTCTGCTTTATGAGGTACTGATTAGTGATCACCCGAATCAAACCTTAATTAAAAACACTGCTGTAATCGACACCCTCCTCTTGCAATGCGACCAGTTAAACACTACTAGATGTATGTCAAAGGTAATTATAGCCATTTTGTTTAAGGGTGAACAAGATTTGTTTTCTTTGAACAATTCAAATTCTGTAAACACTGCATCGTTTCTCTTATTTAGATTAAATTAGGCGTTTAAGAACAATATAAAGAAATATTGTCACCAGTTCTTAGAAACTAAGGGAAAGCTGTTTAGTTCAATGCGTCCACCTATAAAAGATAAAACCTGAGAAACAACATTTTTGTAGTGCAAGGAACTTTTGAAAAAACCAAGCACTTCATCATTAATACCTGAGGGTAGGCTGTTTAAGGCGCCTTTTGGTTGGTTGTACAAAAAAGCCAGAAGGCTAATATTAGTTCTAGACGCTGAGTATTGTGTCTGTATTGTCTTCTCCATGAAGGCTAGGTAATACAGTGCTGTGTTCTTGCTGGATGAAGCCCAAGTTAGTTAAAAGCACCTCACTCTTCTCTCTTTCGTGTGAAGGATGACAGACAAGACAGTTTGCACTGCGTTGAGTTTTATTTGTACAAAGCCACGTCTGTGTGAATGCAGCCAACACACCACGTGCGCAGAGACTCAGCATGGTGACCGGTGACAGCAAGCACTTCCACAGTGGAGGGGGGCGGCGGGGGGCATAAGCTCAGCCCTGCATGGATGTGTATTAAGTGAACGTGTGCGGCTCTGTGCTCTGTAAGCTATGTGAACCTCCAGGAGTTGCATGTCCATCAGTGCGAATATGGGAAGCCAGTCTAAGATGGCATTAGCTTTGAGCTGCGTGCCAATCGGCTACAGAGAGCAGGGTTAGAATACGGTCAATAACCAGACTGAGCAAATCTACACTAAACTGAGCTTTAGCTCAAGAGGTTAAATGAGCTGAAGGATGGAGATCCAGAGCAGAGATTCTCAAACTATTTACAGAACCCCCTGGGATTGCACCTCAAAATAAGCCAGCTAGCCACCTAGTGTTATTTGTTAACTGTGAAATAAGCGCTTACTGGAAATACTGGAAAACTATGGGAGGAAGATGAATCACTTTTATTTTCACATCCAATGAAGAAAATTAGAGTATTAAACTAGAGTCCCACCAAATAATCCAAATCTTGCTTGTTTTAAAGTGGAATATATTATCTAGCTACTCAGTAAACTCTTTTTGAAATACATACACAACTAAAAAAAAACTGAGGTCAAAAATGTTTAGCTTCAAGTTGAGTATAGCATACGTCATTGACTGGTTATACACCAATCCCTAGCCTTTTAATTTGTTTAATTTCCAAATTATCCTGCCACAGTAAAGAAAAAAAAAACATTTTTCCACTTATCAATGCATACAACTGATATTTAGTATTTGCCTTTTCGCAATTGTGAGCTTAAGAGGGGTGGGGGTCCTCAATCAAGATGTGGACTCTATGAAAAAGATTTGGGAGCCCTGTTCCAGAGCACTGCCAATGACGACTGAACGTATGGCCTTAGAATTCAAAACTGGGCCGCCAGAATATCATGAAATCACGACTACTGTTGCGCCTAGATGTGTTGAGTGCGGCTACAGCTTCTGCACTAGAAGCCGAGAACGCCTTTAATCTTAGCATGGAGCGCTTAGCCGACGTTATCCTCTAAGAACACTCTGTCCCGTTCCTACAGTCCATATGAGAAACAGTGCTCCCTTACACTCGGCTCCAAACAAGCTGAAATGCACATGAACAAAAAAAAAAAATATTAATTGCAATACTGTAGTTATCACAACAAAAAAATGTGCACCTGCAAATCAACAAATCAAAAAGAGATAAAGAAAACAAAGTTCACAACCAGAAAGCAAACTGCAGGCATGAAAATGTCAAGACAAAGCCCCACTCTTTTTTTTCTTCCTTTTTTTTTTTTAAAGAGAAATCAGTCTCGTTCCATCCATCCTGAGGGCTCTTTGGCCACACAGCGGTCGGACTGTTCCGAGAGCGAGAGTGCAATCAGTGTGGATTTTCCTTCACCGTGGGTTTTACCATCTCGTAGTTAGTTGTTAAGTCCTGATGGATGGAGTATATGTTATGAGAGTATGTGTGTGTGTTTGTACGTGTAATGGTGAATATTGCCAGGCTGTCGTTTCAAAGTTCATCCCTATGAAAGACAGAAAAAAGAAGAAGAAAAAAAAAGTTATTCCGGAATCATCTCTCATACATACATGCAGAGTCACCAAGCATGCAACACAGACGGATTAAATATACCATCCCACTGGATGAGTAATGTGGTTACGGAGCATGCTTGTCTTTACACGCTCGTCCTCCATATCTGACACACAGGTACACGCGCTTTCCCAAACTCTCAGTCAGAGTAAAGTTATCGGTACGAGTCGCGATTTGTGACGAGGCTTTAAATATCAAAATAATAATAAAAAAAACCAGCCTCTTCATCCTGCTGAGGGAGCCATGCTTCTCTAACTAGGCATTCAGTCTCTGCAAAATCACTCAAACTCCAATACTGTGTCTTTGAGGAACGCAAATTATGCAATCAAAAACAAGGGAAAAAACAAACACATTAACAAATTAAATAAATAAATAGAAAAAAAATAGCTTTGAAAATCCGAAAAAAAAAAAATGTTTTTCGTTTCTTTAATTTGGGGTGAAACCAGGCACACTCGAGGTTAAAAAGAAAAATCGTGCAGGCGGTCATCATGGTATGGAGAAGCAAAAGTAAAAAAGACGTCAAGCAGCTAATGCAGCTTCGTCTGCTCCGGACCACACCATTTCACCTGTGCCCTGGGGAAGGGAGAGAGGAAAGAAGGGACAGGAAGTCACTTCCACCTGGACCACTGCTTGTCTTTGTCTGTTAAAGGCACGTAAATCACCCCCATGAGGGGCTTCATTTTGGTGCTGCCATCCTCCAACTTGTCGTGCTGTTCCAACATCTGGTTTCCTCCTGCAGGCCCCACCGGCAGAATCAGACGCCCACCAGGCTTCAACTGGTCCAACAGCTACACACACACACCACACACACTTTACTTTTTTGTTGTCTGATCAGATATAAAGCTCACATATTGACTCTACGGCTCATGAATAAATACATAAGTGGCTTGTTTTAAATGGACTTATATGATGTCTAGGTTTTTATAACATATTTTCTTTGAAATGACTGTCTGTTAAGCTTATTCAGCTTACAGGCTTTAACTCCTCCCATTTACCAAAGCGTTTGAGTTTGCACTGCATTTTTGAATGAAACAATTCATGGAAGCCAATCAGAAGAGACACGATTTACATATCAGACTTATAGTCCCAATATCAAGTAGCGTGAAGTAGCGTACATAGGGGTCAACTGTCTAAGTACGTCAAACTAAACTGATATAAGCAGACCTTTAAAGAGTGAAAAATTAGGAGGAAAAGAGTATTCTAAGAACTAGCATGTCTAGGGTGTCCCATCCATTATGAGCTGAAGTTTTATTTTTTATATTTCAGCATGTTATACATTAAGTAGCTGTCTGGGTCACTGGTTTAAATCAACAGATTATGTCTGGCTCGGTTTTACAAAAAACTGCTTTCTAGACTCTCCTCCTGCAGATCACTGCAGAATAGATTATTTTCACAGCACTTCATAAGAAAATATACAGCAATTAATATTTGATTTGCAATATTTGCAATCCTGTGGTACAACTGCACAAAAGCAGGATTTTTAAAATACTAGGAACAATACGTGTCGAAAAATTAACACGAAATGAGACCCTGTTTAGTACTAGTATTTGATATGCAAAAATCTAACATGCAATTAATGTGTATATGGCTAACAGAGTGCAACTGAGGTGCTGCTAGTGTTTCGGAAGTAACCTTACAGCCTGTGGCACAGAGGGAGCTGCAGCTCCTACGTGAATAGCATCATAGGGTGCCTCGTCCGTATAGCCCAACCTTCCGTCTCCAACTGCAAACACACACACACACACACACACACACACACACACACACACACACACACACACACACACACACACACACACA
>JBBPDB010000153.1:15680225-15691925 GCA_037974465.1 Brachypetersius altus | reverse complement strand
CACACACACACACACACACACACACACACACACACACACACACACACACACACACACACACACACACACACAGCATTAGGGCACGCCAGCATGACCAACCCAGCCTTACTGCCAACTTCATCCCTGAACAGGAGGGAAGGTTGCCGTAGCAATACCAGTCTTGCGGTGATGCTATTTTTTTGGTGCAGAAAGACCAAACAGCTTGAAATGATTAAATCACACACACATACAGCACACACACACACTCTAAGCCTCTGTATTCACAGAAGAGTGCCACCAGCTTTATCTTTAAAACATAACCTAAAATAGTAATGCCACTGTCAATCATTTTAAAAATAGGTGCAATGACTAATCTCATTTTAACCATTTACCTACATATACTTGCATATAAAATTAGCCATGAGGCTCCCATGTGAGTCAACTGTCTAAGCATTTGTCCCATCAGGAGGAGATCGGTAGTGGTTCCCAAGCTATCTATGGCCAGGAGTCCAATAAAGCATAACTGGCTTCGCTTTCTCTGTGTAGATAATAATGACACCCCTCTCCCAATCACTCAGTGCAACCTGAATGTCTGACCACACAGAACAAGAGGTTGGTATTCTCTTCCAAGCACGTTGAGCAGCAGTTTGAAAAGATCAGGCGGCTGGCTTTCACAAGAAATGCATGTTTGCTTTCACCATCTCACTGTTGGTGCTGCCTTGTGATTGGGGGAGCGCTAGCTAGTGGGTGGAACTGGAAATTTGAAACGAAATCAGGGGAAAAATCTAGGGAGAAAAAATTACTAATTCATTTATTCAGAGGTTAGACATCCCACAGCTCTTAAGTGCAATGATAATTGATATATAGAGAGAGTTCAAAACAATTCATCTGTGATTTTAAGAACCTGCACCCTGCCTTTAGAACTTTAACTTACTAATAAGTTTGATTCGTCCTGATGATATTAAGGAAGGGTCATCTTTCTTCACATTATTGATGGAGTCGTCCACCAGTTCCTTTATGTGATCGATCCCAATGACCTTTCCTTTCGGCCCCACCTGCAATTCAGTGCGCATGTTGTAACATCAACACTCCAAAGAAACACACATACGCACACATTCATTTGTTAAATAAATAAATAGCCAGTCTTGTGGTTTAATTTTTAGGATGGGCCTTCACCAATATTTGCTATACATATATGTATATTTTTAAACAAACAGTATGTAAATATTGCAGTGAGAAATGATACAAACATACAGAATTATCGATTGCACAATTTATACTGTACTGTTTTGAACATTTCCCTACATAACCCTAAATAAATATCTCCAATATCAGGTACTCACGCCTCAACATCTCTATGGGATTATTAAGATTCATTCCATTTTTTTGGAGAATTATGAACTAGAGCCAACTAATTCCCACCCGTGATTTTGTAAGCAAAGGCTATCTGTATATTCAAATAACCATACGCATGCTTAGAAGTGTTTTAAACGCAGGACCAAAAAAAAAGAGGAAGAAAAACGGATGTAACACTCCAGCAAGAGAATGATTGTGTCTCACCATTCTGGCAAAACAGACGGACAAGATGCCACTGCCCGATCCCACATCCAGAGCCTTGGCACCCTCGTACAGCTGATCATGTAGGAGCTCCAATGCATATGCGTGCTGAACACACACAGACACACACACACACTAATCAGCACCTGTTCTCACTGCAGTGGTCAGACAGCAACTGGACGCCATTTGGCTCAAAAACATACCATGTGTGGAGCACTGATGGTTGCCTGGTAGCCTGTGGAGGTTCAAAAGAACTACAATCACAAACAATTCAGAGCATAACAGTTTACTGTTAAATCAGTTGACATACTGCTCTACTGAAACTGAACTAGAGAGATTTTATCAATCAAGCGAACACCCATGATCAGTCATTTAAATTCAGTGGGAAAAATGAATCACCACAGGTCTGACAATAACAACTGCTGAATGATTTTAACCCATTATGAATCTGAAACGTCCTTTTTACAGGTCCAACAAGAATAACTGCCGGGTAAGTTGCCTCTATAACTGGCAGCACAATATCCTCCATCTGTAATAGTCTTGTTTAAACTGACCAGTAATTTAATTAAAAAATCTGCAAATTCACTTTGCTGTGCAACATTTTTTTCTTACCAAAGGTGAACTTGCAGAACACTGACATGCACATGCAGGCCGTGATGTTTCAAGAGAAAATTGCACAGATGCTGCCTTGCATATTAATTAGCCAGTCAAACCTTACAGATTATTTTACAGAACATTCCCCGTAAAATGAATCCAGTTCAAATTAGGCTTAAAACAAACAGCCTTAGAGGGAACAGAATACCTATAGACTGTGGAGAGTCCATATAAGGGTTACATCTGGAGAAATGGGCACGGTCTGTCGCCAGCATGACGTCATACACACGGTCCGACTTAATGATGCCATTCTCTGGAGAGACAGTAAAGACACAAGCACAGGTTCAGTGTAAGGTAACCTCCCTGTACAGACTGACTGACAGCTGGAGGTGTCTGAAGTAGCTGTTTTGTAACATATGCAACCCACACACTAGGACCTTTTTGCATGATTTGTGAGGGAACTGATGCAGTTTGCTGCTTTTAATTGATGTAAACTTCCTTAAGGTCCTGAATACTCAATAATAATTATACTATTATTGAACAATATGGCAATACACTAAACAGTACTGTTACAGTTCAAAACAGTTCACTACATACATTCATATAGATATGTATAATGGAGCTCTAATGCAGCACAGCAAAGGTCAGGGTCAACAGGCAAATATGCTAATCTTTCTAGTTCTAGTATATATATAAAAAACGATTTGTGGAACCAGAGGTATTCCAGTATAAGTTGTTGTATAATCAGTAAATAACAATTAACCTACTATCCCACAACCCACTTCTCACTACTCACTCAGACCATTTATACCCAAGTCACACAGACATGGATTTCATATTGTGCTGTTAAACAGATGGAAAACAAGAAAGACGTGACAGCAGAAAAGTTCAAATCTGGCTTAAGAAATCTTAAGTACCTTCATCAGGAGGGGGGAGCGAGTCAGGTCTGTGTATGAGTGTGTGTACAGGGAGGGGAAGAGAGCGAGCAAATAGCTCATACTCTGCATGAAATATTCAGACAATTTCCCATTATATATTCTGCTATGCACACTGTAGGACAGCTAGTGTTATGTCTATGCATATCTGAACACCCAAGCGCTGTGGGGACACTTTTCCTGCAGTAGTCCCAGTAACACCAAGCCAGACACCCACTTCCCATCAAGCTCACTAAACACTGGAGCCTAATGACTGTTCTGAAACAATGTTTCCAACAGAATGAGCATATTGAGAATCCGCGTAAGTGGTAATGATGAAGTCAAGAGAATGTGATGGAGCTGCAACTCCTCTTGTCTAGTATAGACTCCATACTACCACAGCTCTGTCCAGATCTAGTCCTGCAGTCCAGTGGAGCCCAAACCGGTGCTGGAGATTTGTCTTTTTTCCAAAATGAGATGAATTGGGCGCGTTAACACAAAAATGCGCAGTGCAAGGAGTTTGGGAACCACTGCTCTATTCCATAGAAAGGGACGCCGGTTTTGCTGTACCTATATCATGACTAAGTCTTTCTCACTTTCAGTCAGATGTGTTAGACCCTGTTTAATCTTAATGAGTCCCATGTTTAACTGCCCTACACTAAAGACAGTCAAGCAGATACCGTGATCAGATCTGAGAAGGCACGAACACGTGAGCAAACCCAATCCAGCCAGCGTGGCTCGATTCACGACTGGCTGTCACAATTATTACAAAAATCTTCTGACTGCAAACACTTAAGCTTCCTGCAACACACACAGCCTAATATTCTAGCATGTGTTTTTTATTGAGCCGGCAAAAAAAGTATGTAAATGCTGTGTCCCAAAAAGTTTAGTTCATGCTCAAATCTGAAACAACCACACTTTCTGCTTTGTTAGACTGATTTACTTTGTTTGAAGACTTTTTAACTTTTTCTTTTTCAATAAAGTATTTTGGGTCTTTGGGATGCTTATTGTTAAGTGTTCGGTTAAGGCTCTAATCATTTGAGTATGATTACTTGATTAATCATCAAAACAAATCGATAGATTGCTCTATTGCTAATACAATCAAAACAAATGTTCGGTAATATACTGGTGCAGCAAAAAAAAAAAATTTACAAGTTAAGACAGGGCTGGCCGATTAATCGAAATGTAATCGAAATCGACATTCAGAAATCAAATTTTTCCAGGTCGATTATTTCGATTACTTTCCCTTTAAAAATATAGATAGTAGATAGTGTGTGCTTCCTTCAATTATTTTAAAATCAAGTAATGCACCCTTCATTCAGAAATCTCTCACTAGTAATATGTGAGCATATCTACTGCACAAAACTTACTCGTCAGTGAACTATGAAAAACATAAATAAATAAATAAATAAATAAAATAATCGTAAAATGAATCGAGATTTTGATTTTAGGCCAAATCGCCCAGCCTTAAGTTAAGATAAATTATAGGACTCAAATGTTCTAAACTGTGTCTGAATCATATTTAAAACCACGGTACACAAATACACATCAAGAGAAAATGTGCTGCTTGACAGCAAGAGTCAATTGTTAATGCTATTATTATTATTACTATTATTATTATAAATAGGTTAAACATTGCTGTAGTGTTTAACATAGATCATTTTAGATAGCCTTTTAAGTATTTATGCTATTTTATTTATGTTAAATCCAAGGCCTAGTCGTGTGTTTTTAATATGCCGTATGAGGTTTTTGTGTGAAAATGGGTTAGGTAAACTGAACTCATGCATTATCGATACATGTCTGATTCCTTTAACTGTGCTGTAATCAGGACACAAGCTCTTAGTCAGACATGTGTTCTGTCTGATTAACCTTGTGTCGCACCCCATCGCACATTCCTTTGCCTTCCCATTAAGAAATTGTACTCCATACCACTGTGGAGAGTCCTCTCCAGCCTCTGCTTTGTCACCACACCAAGCCCTTTCAGAGAGGCTTCTCATGTCCCTTCGTCTATGGGTGGCCATTTATCCTAAATATAGAGCGCTGGACACTGTCCCACAGAATGAAAACAGAAGCTCAGTAGGATGAGTTTCATGCTGGACTCAGTAGAAATATTATTAGGCATCCGTCATTAGAGATAATCCCAGGGCGAGGGAAAGTGAACACAGACTTCTATACTGGCCTTCTCCTGTATAAGTGGCCAGATATGGTAATGATGGTTCTGAACAGTGACCTACAGTCCTTTTTTAGTGAAGCGCGAGCTACATTACAATAATGACATTTTACAACACATGGTTTCCAAACCAGGTGCAACCTTGACCTAGGGTTCAAAAAGTCAACCATGAAACATGACCACTGAACACAGCAAGGCTCTGGCCTAATACGTATCTACATACCCAACACAACTGCAATACATAATAAATTAATAGGACCACACCCCACTACTGCAGAGGTGCATAGCACCCACAAGTGCATTATGTGGTAAGGACCAATTTTAATGAGCTTTTAGTGAGAGCTAGATTATGGATTTCTGAGGCACTGACTGTGTCTCAAATGGCACAATGTGGGTTATAAAACGGTGGCTCCTGCACACTAACAGTCTTTCAAATGTAATATGTTCACATTTGTGCATCTCCATTAGATATTATATTTATTTGTAGAACCTAATATAATTAACCGGCATATTGTTTTCTTTATATGTATAGAAGAACCAACAGAACGATTTCTACTATTCAGAATTTGCAGTCTTCGACTGGACGCTGCACAATGAGAATTATTATTAAAGTATGAGGGGCTGTTTCTACTACAGGTAGTGACTAAGAACATTTAATATAAGATAAATAATACTTAAAAAATGAACAGAGTTTGCTTAGAGGTTTATTCCCATCAGAGAAAGAGAAGCTTGAGTTCCTTTTACAAGACATGAGTTTGGCACGTGTTCATCCAAAGAAGCGCACTTGACACACCCTCATGTTGGTAGCAATCCTTCTCATCTCCTCCTCCACTAATATAACGATCGTAATATAAATAGCTAAATAAGCGTCTATAATGACACTTTTCTAAAGTAATAAACACACAGGACTAAAAACCTAGATTTATACTGTTAGTCACTAATTACGATATCCATTGCTAGTCTACACTTTTCTTTAGGACTGTTTGTGATTCTAAAAAGTAGGAAAATACATATTTTTGCATTACTGAAGCACACAGGCACATGCTTAACAAAGGTTTTCCTGCAAAACAACAGTAAACATGTGGGTCTTAAGATCAACCTGTCAGAAATTAAGTTAGAGAAGTGGGCTCATGTTAGCTCACCCTGCTAACCTGTCCAGAACAGGGCGGGTACACTGAGAATAGCAGTCAGGACTTGATGATAGAACTATATAACTGCTGGTTATCTAACTTACCTGAACCATCTCAATTTTTGACTAATTTCAGTCATTTTTCTATCATACCCCACTTTCTTCTTGCCTTTATTGACCGAAGACGCTAAACACTCGTAGCATAGCAACTACATCTATATCAAAATCAGCCGTTTATCCACTCTGACACACGCCCACCCACCCCACATTTTGCGTTTTAACACACCAAATCACACTGCACTCTTCTTTTTTAACATTTACATGCCTATCATCTTCATTTTGCGCTCATAACCTTCTGCTAGCATAGCGTGCCCAATAAATTAGCCTAGCGGGCGAGACCAAAACAAATGACGCAGCATGCAACCCTAGCATGCACTCATCTGTATTAAAGTAGATATAGAACAGACATGAAGATATAAATCGAGTGCAGTAAATCGGGAGTGTTTTACAGGTCTGGGTGGGCTGTTTTTGCCCCCCCACGTAACAACAACAAGAGAGAGGTAAATCTCTGCAGATTAGGCTCTTAAACCGTTTCTAATCCCTTCCCTGGGTGGAAGAAGGGTGAGGAGAGAGAGGAGAGCACCGCACACACTCACTGCGGAGATTGTTGACGAGCTCTGCTTGGCTGGTTCCTCCTGATTTCCAGGCCATTATGAGACAGACTCTGCGGATCAGGTACAGGGCGGCCGTCAGCGCCGCGCCTGCGCACAACGCCTTCCCCGCGGCGCGCGCCGCTTCCAGCGCGGGCACGAGCGCGTCCCCGGACATCTCCGCGCGCCCCCCTCCTCCGGGTGGTCCTCCCTCAGGGCTGCACACACCTACCACCCATGCATGAGGCTGTGGTGTTAATTCCGAGACTGTTCCTGCAGTTGCTTTTGCTGGTGATTTAAAACATAAAAAATCTGCAGTCAGTCTGGCTGTCTCTCCAGCATGCGCGTGCACGGCCAGCAGGAGGAGAGCGCGAGCCCGGGCTAATCCGATCACGTGACCTAGGGTCTCAGAGGGGGACAGATTAAGAAGTTCTAGGTGCATGCATGGACTCTTCTTAATAAAGAAAGAAAGAAAGTAAAATAAAAGGTGTGTTCTATAACACATTATTTTGGCATTCTCATGAATAAGATAAAAAATTAAATCTTAGACTTTTTGGGTTAGCTGGTGGTCTGCTGGTTAGTGAGTTGCCCCCATGATCAGAAGGTCATGGGTTCGAATCCCAGGACTGCTAGTGGCATCTCTGAGGTACCCTTGAGAAAGGTACTGCTAATCTGAGCACATGACTTGGGATCTCAAAGCGGAGACACATTAGGAAAATACGGGTGCAGCATTGAACACCATTTAGACACTTCTTAAACACTGTTATAAACCCAAACATATCTCCTCCTAATGAGAGCAGATGATGGAGCAATGATGGGCTCCTCTGAACTGGAGTGATGTTGGTGATCCAGAACACCTTGTGGCTGAATGCAGTCATATCCTATAAAGTGGTTAGGGTGTTT
This sequence comes from Brachypetersius altus, assembly GCA_037974465.1. Taxonomy (NCBI): domain Eukaryota; kingdom Metazoa; phylum Chordata; class Actinopteri; order Characiformes; family Alestidae; genus Brachypetersius; species Brachypetersius altus. The sequence goes on along the minus strand of JBBPDB010000153.1, from coordinate 15,684,029 downwards.
GCCCTGCAATCAGGAAGTCATGGGTTCAATTCCCAAGACTGCTAAGCACCTCTGAGGTAATCTGAGCAAGTGCCCGCTGCTTCACTTGGTAAATGGGTTAAATGCAGAGGTAACATTTTGTGCTGTTCACACTGTGTATGACAGAACGATTACTTTCACTTCACTTTTTAAAAGTCTTATGAGAAAAGATTAGACTGCTGTTACTGCAACAAAGGGGAGGGATTTCTTATTAAACACCCAGATTTGAGAAGAAGCTTCCCAATTAAGCCCATAATTAATAAAAAAGGAAAGAAAGAAAAGAAAAATAATAGAAAAGCTGTCGTTCTATCCAACCAAGCACGTGAGCCCACTCTAGAGGGTAGAAAGATTTTTCTTAATTATTGAATTCAGATGGCCCCTTACATGCAGTGAAGAACAGAATTAATGCAGACATTCTGGACAACGCCATACTTGTAACTTTCTAATCCAGCATGACTGGAATAGAGCACTCAATACACATTCAGAGATGGTTTGAGGAACCATGACAAGGAGTTCAAGATGTTAAGGTTATTTGGCCCAGACCTCAATCTGATTGGTCATCTGTGGGATGTGCTGTTTAATCTAGTCCTATCCTTGTAAACCCAACCTCACAACTTTAAAGGATCCACTGCTAATGTCTTGGTGCGAATACAACAGCACAACTTCAGAGGTCTTGTGGACACAGAGTCTGTGTGCTGATGGGTCAGAGTTGTTTTAGCCTAATACATCATTATGTAAAATCAGGTGAGCTGCTGAAGGTGATTCACAAATCCATAAAAAGGCATCGGGGTGAAATGGAACTGGAACCGGTTCACAGTCTTGATATTATTTAATACTTTCTTGTTAGTTTGCATTTATTCCAGGGGTAAGTTAAGTTCCCCTTATAAATGACTTACAGTTGGCAAAAAAGCAACTTGATGACAATACTCACAGATCATAAAGAAAAGCCTATAAAAATAAATGTAAAGCATTCTCCTTCACTCCTCCTATTCAAAATCTTTTAAATGGTTGGAAACAATAACAGGTTTGTAAACAGCAGAACTTTCCGAGATGTGAAAATCACTAAACGTCATTAACCACCCATATATATTAGAAACCCGAATGTATCCCCTTCTAATGAAAGCAGATGATGGAGCTGTTGTGGCCTCTGCTCTGAACTGGAGTGGTGTATGCAAACACCTTGTGGCTGAATACAGTCAGACCCTCACAGCATGTTCCAGCATCTTTTATAAAGTCTTATGAGAGAAGAATAGAGGGCTGTTACTGCAGTAAATGGATGTGGGATTCCTTGTTAAACACCACGACCTGAAAAGACACGTATGTACATTGTGATTTATTCATTAAGTCCATAATTAAGAGTAATCCCTGCTCGTCTTCTCAGGTTCCTGCTGCTGAGTGTTTTTGTCCGAGCTGGGCTTCCGTAGCGGTGCGGAAGAGGAGGACCAGGCGGGATATGAGAACTTTGGAGAGGGTTTCTCGAGTTCAACAGGATTAACGAGATAAAGTGTAGTTTATTTACAGGTATGGAGTGCATCAACGCCAAGTATGTGTCCCAGAAGATCAGTAAGACTCGCTGGAGGCCTGTACCAGCAGCCTCTTTACAGCAGCCCCGCTTCTTCTCCACCGGCTCCTGGGACAACGAGGTACACCCAACAAGACCACATTTCACACACAACAGTCGACTTAACCTCCTGCAGGGGCCACGGCGAACACACATTATGACTAGTGTTCTCTAAAATACACCCGGACAAACAGATCGTGGACAAAAGTCACCTGTCGTCAACTGTCGACACCTGTCGATTGTAGCTTCTGCAGGAGTGTCACGACTAACATACAGGAGCATTATTCGTCTATATAAACTGTATGGGCAAAAATAATGGGACAGCTGTGCATTGGAACTGTCCCATTATTGGAGCTGTGCTTGAGAGCGCGACTAACGTAAAGTATGAGTAATATTCTCCTATAAAAACTATATGGACAAAAGAATTGGGACACTTGACCACACCAATAAATACTTTAATGACATTGCATGGAGTATGGAATGTCTCCTCCACAGGGCAATAAAACAATGTAGTCGCTATATAGACAGTCACGTTGTTTGACTTGTTAGCAGTCATGATAGCTGTCTGGCTTAATTAGCCAGAAAACCAGGCAGCCCCCCTTATGTATCCACCCTGAAATGCTTCTAGTTCCCAACTACAAGATCTTAAGGGTGTTACCCTGGTCTTTACATCCCCCCCCCCTTCAGGACTGTTGTGGTTCCAGAATTGCAGGAAAACTTCATGTCCATTTATGCTGTGTAGAGGATGTATCACCCAGCACTACTAATCATCACTCATCCTGACATCAAGGAAAGTTGCTTCTCAATCTTATGAAAGTTATCTGGTCCTTTATGTAATGTGTCCCTTCTCTGTGTCAGGCTAATCATGTCAGCATCTGGTGTGTGGGGGAGACTGGGATGGCTGGAGAAGATGACGAGTTGGAGGGAGATCCGCAGTTACTGTGCGAGTGTAAACACGGAGGAGACGTGCTAGACATGCAGGTGGGACAGCCTCGTTACAAGCCATGACAGTGTTGATCAAAACCTACTTATAGGCAGATCGTTATCTTTTCAATAATCTTCAAAAGATGATTTCTGTCATAGTGTTTGTTAATGAACGTAGCTTATTGGTTTCATAGTTGTTTCTGAATAATACATTTTAGATGAATAACTAAATAATAAACTTATGGATTTGGAGTTAAATGCACCATGAGTGATACGTCTAATAGTTTCATATCTTCTTTAGTTTCTAGATCAAGACAGACTAGTTACGGCATCATCTACAGGAGCGGTGGCCATCTATAAACTTCATGCTGACAGTCAGGTATGAGCAGTTTCTGCAGTCTTGTTTGTGGAAGAAAAATGTGTGTGACTGTCAAACTGTTAGTCTGTGTGTCTGTAGTGTTTTGTGCAGTTATGTCAAGTGAATCACAGTGATATTGCAGACAATTTGAGGGGAAATCCCCCATCCATCCAATGTTCATTTTATGTAAACACAAAGCATTTCTGTACATGGTGGTGATGATGACGACGACGATGCATCAGACTACATATCATCGGTGGAAATAAATTTAATTTAGTGTTTATGAAATGGATATCTTCGCCTAAATGGTGTAAAAAAAAGCCCTCTGGTGAAACATGGGTCATTTTGTAATTTTGGTTATACAGATTTCTTCACTTTTGTATGTATAATGTTATTTGTAATCAATTCTAGGTGTTGCATTTTTAAATGGGGAGATTTTAACAATAAAATATTTCATTGTATGGATTATGTATCTAGCTATTCTCCAGTAGGCAGCTTTATAAGACTGATGAATTAATTATTACTTTGGGACAATGGACCTTTTGCTCTTTGTTGACGTCTTACCTTAAAGTTTTATGTTTACACCAAATGTTTGTTTTCTGTGCTCTGTAGACCCTGTCCATGGCTCATGTTTGGGACAGGGCGCATCATTACCAGCAAGCTAACGCCCCCTGCACTGGAGTGGTGTGCAGTAGTCCAGATGTGGTGTCAGTAGGGGAGGACGGGAGAGTTGTTCTGTACAAAGCGGACCAGAGGGGAGTCGCCCGTGTCATCGGTCAGTATTATATGGCCTCACCTTTACTAGTACTTATTTATAAGCCTGGGGAATCACAAATAAGACTGTAAGTCTCTGCCCTTTAGAATGATTCAGTTGATTCAGGAAATAATTGAGTGAATTATCATCTCAATTGAGTGTATTTCTTTGCATATGTTGCGGGGGGGG
>JBBPDB010000153.1:15660548-15672368 GCA_037974465.1 Brachypetersius altus | reverse complement strand
TTTAAAGAGCTCAGACAGGGGCTGCTAATTAAGATTGCTAAGTGGAGTAGAGGTGCACTTCTTAAAGGCAGAGTAACAGGTCTCTGAGAGCAAGAATTCTTGCTGATTGCCAGCAGTGCAATACAAATAAATTCTTTACAAATCATACAATGTGATTTCCTAATTTTTTTATTTTTTTATTTTATTTTACATTTTGTCTCTCACAGTGGGAATGCACTTACAATGTGAATTTCAGACCCCTCCATGATTTCTAAGTGGGAGAACTTCGCAGGGTGTTCAAATACTCATGTTCCTCACTGTGTAGAAACATTCCTTATTCAACAGAGTACAAGTTTGGACAGAGAGAGTAGACAAACAATAAATAGACAACAGTATGTAAACTGTATGATTATTGCTCAGGAGGCATTTGGCAGCATAGAACAAAGTGCAAAGATTGACAAACAATACAACAAAGAGTAAATGTAAACAAAGTAACAAGTGAGAATGAGCTGCTAGTCCTAGACAAGAGAGTACATAGACAATACAGTGTAACATAAGTGTATGTAACCCTTATAGGATGGTATAAATCTTGGTATAAATAAATTAATTATCTGTTGATTGTCTCTTTTGCAGGGCGCAACACCAGCATCATGTCCCGCAGTGCCACAGCTCCAGCAGGTGGAAACCAGTCCCTCATCAGTGCATGGCTCAACGGAGACTCCAGCAAAGGCAGGCTGGAGACCACTCACATGCTGCCCAGCCAGACGCTGTCCGTCAACAGTCTGGATGTGCTAGGACAGTGTTTAGTGTGTGGTACTGACGGAGAGGCGGTTTACATACACAGACGGATCCCTGTGTGACAGGGAAATGCTCTTTTGACCAGAAAATTTTGTTTGTTTTTGTTTGTTAAAGCACTTGGAAAAAATAAACAACCCATTCTTTCTAGTTGTGTGTGTGCCCTGATTTGAACTGCAACATATAAAAAAAACCTGACATCGTATGGCGAAGGTTGTCTGACATCTAGGTCTTTTACTTGCATTTAAATGTTCTTCAGAGAACCAAAAATAGTTCTTCTGCAACATCATACAAATAACTCTTTCTGGCACTCTTATAAAGAGTGTAAGTCTTAACTGATCAGATTTACATTCATATTTATATGCTTAACTGTTATAAAACAATATCTCAGGCAGCATATTCATAATCATTTCACAACATCTGGTTCTTATCATCAAGGCTGCAAACTGTTCCGACTGGTATTCACAACACGCCACTCTGAATGATTTGTTTATATCTTAACCAGTACACTGTCACTTAAAACAGTGCTGACTTACTCTCATACAGCTTTAAATACCTGAATGGCTGATAACATTTAGAGATGTCAAGATATGTGTCAGCAACACAAGGCAACAGGATTTATAGTATTATTTTTGTAAACATTATAGGTCAGTTTCTTGGTCAGGGATTATGCTATAATATTTCAATTGAAAATCTCCATATAAAAACACTAATCAAGGCTTAATCCCTTTATGGGAACCCCTATATATACAGTGGCAAGAATAAGTATGTAAACCTATTGGAATGTCATGATTTTCTGCATTAATTTGTCACAAAGTGTGATCTGATCTTCATTTATGTCAAGATAAATCTAATGTGCTTAATATAATAACAAAACATCAGATTTTGCAGGTCTTTACTGAGGACAACCAACCTCTAATGCTATGGGAAGTTAATGACCTTAAAAGAGCTAAGTCTGGTGTTAGCATACTTGGAGTCTTGTTAAGAAAATTAGTTTGCAGGTGTGGACTAGAGTTACTCTGACGAATTCATTGCACAGAAGAAATGCGTTTTCTACTGTACATATGACAAACATCATGAATCTAAAAAACACTTAAACCTTTGGAGTTATGATGAATATACTTATGTGAGCCATGCCTGACAAAAAGAGCTTTCAGAGGATTTATGATCCAGAATTGTTGATTTACATAAAACTGGAAAGGGTTACAAAGATCAACAATTGACACTTTGAGACTGTGGCTCTATCCAGAAATGGGCCCCAAGAGCACAATAAAGACTCGTCAATGACGAAAAGAAACAACACCAAGTGACTGCTAAAGATTTGAAGGCACCACTGGAACAGGCTAACATCTACAGTCTACAGTACATAAAGCATTGAATAATGTGTTCAACCAGTTATGCATTTCAAGGGTTCACATAACATTTCCAATAGCGCTATGCATTTTTTATGTTTGTCCTCAATATAGACATGATCATGATTTTTGTTATTATTTTAGGCACATTGTATTTGTCAATACCCTTGATTTAGATGAAACCATGAACCGGGGTGTTTTCTAACCCAGGTCCTGGATGACCACCCTCTTGCATACTGTAGTGTCTATTTGCCTTAACACATCCACTTCAGTTCAGTTAGAGGTTGTTATTGAGCTAATTTGTTGGGTTACAGAAAACACTAAAATGTGCATTGCAGTGAGCCTCCAGTACCAAGATTAGGAGCAGCATACATATAAAAGATATAAAACAAATAAATAACAAATAAAGTGTGATATCAAGTGGACATTCTGGCATCATCTGTACCAGAATAGACCAGTATTTGAGGAGAAAGAATGAATAAATGACTTAGAACTAGAAGAAAATGAGATGCATTTGAACTTTGTTGATCTGGTTGCTCCAGTCTCAGGGTGCAGGACTTAACTAGAAGTAAATGAGTTGCATTTGAACTGTTTTGAGCTGGTTGCTCCAGTCTCAGAGTGCAGGGTTTGAGAAGGTGTGTGGTGAGGTTGAGGAGGTGAGGACGAGACGGTGAGTTGTTGGGTTGAGAAGTTGAGTTTGAGAAGGTGTGTGGTGAGGTTGAGGAGGTGAGGATGACTATTGTGGTGGGGTGGAGGAGGTGAGGATGAGGAGTGTGGTGGGGTTGAGCAGGTGTGTGGAGAGGTTGAGGTGGTGTATGGTGAAGCTGAGAAGGTGTGTAGTGAAGTTGAGGGAGAGCAGGAGAGTGAAGAATTCCCACATCCGGGCATCTCCCTTCGCATTGACACTCACTGTGCCGAGGTGTCAACACAAAAGCCTGGGCTTTAGCGGGCTAGCTGGCTTCACAGCACTTATTTACTTCGTTCTGTTTTGGTTTTCATTTTATTTCTCCACGCAGATACGGTTCAAACCTTCTGTTCTTCCACCATGGATATCGTGTAGTCGACGGTGAGTAACATTCCAGTTCCTTTGAGCCTACAGGCTAACGGCTAGGCTTGCTAGCCTCTGCTAATGAGGATTGAATCGTTCCCTTTTAGGCCTCGCTGCTAGCTTTTAAATGTTTTTCCTCACAAACCTACTTTTTTCTTTATCAGACAGACACGAAGGGGCGTGGTTGACAATACAGGTTTCGAAAATAAGAGAATAAACTAAGTCTTAAGACTGCAACGTTAACTTCGTAACATTGGCTAGCTGAAGCTAGCCAACTTCTCTGTTCCCCTATAGAGAGCCCAGTTTGTTCACTGTCTTTAATGTAAACTCGTGTGCTTATTTATCTACCCTGGCTTTATTAACCTTACCGAAACGTTTGGTAGTCGACCTAATTATTTTGTTTGTTAGGTTTTCACTATTAAAACAATCTAGAAAAGACGTCAAAGTGGTTTGACGTCTTCATACAATAATGTGTCTTAAAGGCAGAATTTAATTGTGATCTTTTAGAAATTAAGAGCCTGCTAGACATTACTAGGGCAAAATCTTTTTGTGCTCCAAAAAAGGGAGTTATTTGTCAGTCATCAGTTTTAAATATGTATGGTTTTTAACGTTAGAATTGTTTGGACCGTCATTGTTATTTTATTTATGCTTCCTATAGTACTACTACTACTACTACTGATAGTAAATAATAATAAGGAATATTATTATTTTCGTAATACTTTAAATAAATGTTCCAACTAAAGAAACGGGGCAGCTCTTGCATGTTTGTATCCACCTGCTGTATGGTTTACATTGTAGACCACGTACAAGATAAGATAAGGTATGGGTTTTGTAAGGGTGGCTTGGAGAAATGTTTCAGCTCTGACAAGATGTTTTAGGTTTGTTATGTTGATTGCAGGCAGGTAATTACGAATTATATCTGTTATGCTCATATCTATAACTGCTGAATCAGCGTAAGCATAATATAACTGTGCTTTTTCTCCACCTTTTTTCTGTTTCTGTATGTTTACAGGCATATCACCGTCCCTCTGGTATGCAAGTGAAACCCACTGTTCGTCATTAACAATAGCAGCATCACTGCGCTGCCAAACCCCATTCACCTCCTTGACTGGCGAGATACATGTTTTTTCATGAAGAGAGGCGAGAAACCCGAAGGATACAGGCAAATGAGGCCCAAGACATTTCCCGCAAGCAACTGCAGTGGCAACAGTCAGCAGATGTTGCAGGAGATTCGGGAGAGCCTAAGGAACCTTTCCCGGCCTTCTGATGCCATCATGGGGGAAACCAGCGGGGGTAAGGACCAGAGCCGCAGCGCCAACCCCAAAAACCCCTACCACAAAGCCCTGCAGGAGATTCGCAAGTCTTTGATGCCATTTGCCAATGAACCAACCTGCACCGGCCGAGCTCCGGAGGTCAACATGCAAATGTTGCAGGAACTGTTGGCAGTAGGCTATGAAGAGGTAAGACAACTGCACAAATACACCACAGGATTTTTCCAAAGTATTCATGTGCAGGTCTTTTGAATGGATCAGTGCGTGCTTTGTTGTACTTTTTGTAAACAAATGGGCTTTATGTTGACCAAGATAAGAATGTTCTCTCGTCAGGTGATTATTTGACATAGTTTAGGTATGACAGCAATGGTATGTGGATAGACAAGTTTTAGCTGTACTACAGGGTTAGGCACAACATTGTGCTCACTTGTTTTCAACCACAGTTATGTGATCTATGTACCTTTTGTTTTAGCTGAAATTTATGTTCTCTTGGTGAAAACACTGTGGTGGTGTTTTTACATTAGATAAGTAGTTTTGCAGTGACACGGTGTGCCTGCAGCAAAGCGAACTTGAGTATAAATTATCACTCGCCTGTTTGAGCATTTTTGTTTGTGTGTATACTTAAGTTTTTTTATATATATATGTGTATGTGTTCCTATGTGTAGGAGATGGCGATCTGTGCTCTAAAGCATACTAACAATCGTGGTGTGGGGGCGGCTATAGAATACATCAATAAGATGAGCTACCAAGAGCAGATGGCAGCTGCAGCAACACGTCCAGTGAACACAGTCATCAAAGCAGCTGGTGGGTGTGGCACCCAATGGGGGGACATGTCCACTCTTTGGCCCATTCAGAAATCTACTGCTCTGTTGTATTATATGCTTGCATTTATAATAGATATAATAACCAAACTGAGAATTGTGTTGGTAAAAGTCATTGCTTCATGCTCATGTCGTGTATAATATCACACATTTGTATATATGTGGTATAATTCTGCTTTCATACTGCTCGTTATCGCTCAAAATCTTGTATGAAGGCATTAATGGTGTGTATCTTTATTGCACAGGGCCCTCTCACATCCAACAGCCTGTTTTGCGGAGGCCAAGCTGGAAAGGCTCCAAGGAATCTCTGGCTCCACAGAGGCATGTGGCCATCATGCCTGACGGTATCATATACCGCTCAAACAGTCCTGGTCCTCAGGCCGACCTGCCCCGACCTTCCACTTACCCCCAGAGTCATACGCCTGGGGTCAACAACCAGCGCGTTAACCCTCCCCTTCCACCCCAGGTGCGTAGTGTTACGCCTCCCCCCTCTTCCTGGGACTCAAACCCCGCCACAAATCGCTACTCTGGAAACATGGACTACCTCGGGCCACGCATTTCGCCCATCCCTCAGGCGTCAAGGCCCGATGGATACGCAACCCCTCCGCCCCAGGCTCAAAGGGGCATTAGTCCAGTGCCTATGGGCCGCCAGCCCATCATCATGCAGGGTTCCGGGGGAAACAAGTTCAGTTTCCCCCCTGCCTGGTCCCAGAACGGCTCAGCACAGGCAGAGTATATGAACATCGCTAGTGGCAACAGACAACTTCCTCCTCCCTACCCGCTGGGTCAAGCAAGCAGGCATAGTCCCACGGCCCAGCAGATGCAGTCTGGCGGCCCTACGCCGTCTCCACCTTATTCCAATGGAGGCAACCTGCCACCGTCCATGCTGGTGCCCAACCGTAACAGCCATAATTTAGACATGTACAACCTAGGAGTACTGCCTCGTCCTTTGCCACAGCATTCTGGCTCCTCCCCCGGAAATAGCAGTAACCAGGAAGTCGCTCCCCCTTCTTGGTCTCACTGTATCCCGGTGCGCTCCAACTCATTCACTAACACACAGTCAGGTGGACGTCCGTGCCCGCCTGCTCCCAGCTCCCAGCCATCTGCCACCACTGTCACAGCCATCACACAGGCGCCTGTTCTGCAACCAGTAAAGAGCACGAAAGTGCAAAAACCTGAACTTCACACTGCTGTGGCTCCAACACATCCCCCCTGGCTCCAGCAGCAGCAACCACCCCCTCCTCCCTCTCCCTATCAAGAGGCCTCTGGGCCTGGACCTGCAATACCACAGATATCAGCTGTCTCAGAGGTGCCCAGTTACCAAGGTCCCCCACCTCCATACCCGAAACACCTCCTACAGCAAGTGAACTTCCCCCCACCTCCTACTCCATGCCCAGCGTACGAGCCCAACCCCAATGGCAGGAAAGAAGACGAGGTGGGTGGGGACGACACAGATAACGCCAGCACCTGCTCAAGCGAGCGTGCCGAAGGCTCTGAGACAGTGGCGAGCACAGAACGCGAGAAGAAGCAGATCACCACATCTCCAGTGCCAGTTCGGAAAAACAAACGAGATGAGGAGCGCAGAGGAGATGGCAGAGTGCAGCTCTATTCACCACAGGCCTTCAAGTTCTTCATGGAACAACATGTTGAGAACATCCTGAAGAATCACCATCAAAGGATCCGTCGCAAGAAACAGCTAGAGAGCGAGATGCAGCGGGTTAGCACCTCATATTCTCTGTCACTTACTTTCTTACTGTCTTCTCTTTTCCATGCCTTTCTTTTCCCTTCATGCTGTCAATGGGAGGTTCTCCTCCACTCTTGTGTTTCTCTTTCCTCCTGGTCTTCTCTTTCTCTCTTTGTCTCTCTGTGGCAGCTGGTTTTGAGGGTATAGAGGTTCTCCAGGGAGCTGATTATTGTGCACACATGGCTGACAAAGTAAGGCACTGTAAAAGGTGGTGCATGTAAAAGTCTGTCCTTGCATGAATACACAGAGTTTAAAGGGTTTTAAACAGTACAGATGAAACTGAGGAGCATGATGCATGCTTTGTCCCAGTTCATTTGTATTTGATGCTGCCCGGTTTCCTTTTGCATGGAGCATTTAGTAATAAATGTTGATGATAAAAACTAATATGTAATGATTGGTAGTGAGTACAGATTAGCATGACGTCCAGATAGCATATTGCCTATTTATCCCCACCAGCTTCCATCTATATTTTTAAATGAAGTAGTCTATGATGTGAATTGATTACCTGTATTTCAGAAAAACTTTTGACTCTGTTTGTTATAAATGGTGATATTTTGAGAGTTTGTGTGACTGTGAAGGTGAGTTTTGAGGAGTTTGTCCTGAGGACACTAGTGATAAGTCTATTAAGTAATTATGCTCCTTGACTAGGATTTTTTTAGGTGGGTGGGTGACTGTTGACTTTAGGTAACCCCCATTTGTAATGTCTCTACAGGTGGGTCTGTCGGAGGATGCCCAGGAGCAAATGCGCATGATGCTCTCTCAGAAAGAGTCCAACTACATCCGCCTCAGACGCGCCAAGATGGAAAAATCTATGTTTGAGAAAATAAAGACTCTGGGCGTGGGGGCTTTTGGTGAGGTGTGTCTAGTGCGGAAGATGGACACTGGTACACTCTACGCTATGAAAACTCTCCGTAAGAAGGATGTACTTCTGAGGAACCAGGTGGCCCATGTGAAGGCGGAAAGGGACATCTTGGCTGAAGCAGACAACGAATGGGTGGTCAAGCTCTATTACTCGTTCCAGGACAAGGACAACTTGTATTTTGTCATGGACTACATCCCTGGTGGTGACATGATGAGTCTGTTAATCCGACTGGGCATCTTTGGTGAGGAGCTGGCACAGTTTTACATTGCGGAGCTCACCTGTGCTGTAGAGAGTGTGCACAAGATGGGTTTCATCCACCGCGACATAAAGCCAGACAACATCTTAATAGACCGTGATGGGCACATTAAGCTCACTGACTTCGGCTTGTGCACAGGGTTCCGCTGGACCCACGACTCCAAGTACTACCAGAGTGGTGAGCATCCAAATAAATGAAAGTGCTAAATATTCAGAAATTATTGATCCATGTTAATATCAGAGGTGCATACTCAACACAGGTTTCTATAAGTTACAGTGAATACCCAGCATTTCATATATTCTCAGGTGATCATGTACGACAGGACAGTATGGATTTTAGCAAGGAATGGGAGGACCCTACGAACTGCCGCTGTGGTGACCGGCTAAAGCCGCTGGAACGGCGTGCTGCTAGGCAACACCAGCGCTGCCTGGCCCACTCACTCGTGGGCACTCCTAACTACATTGCCCCAGAGGTGCTGCTGCGGACAGGTAATAGCTCATCTGTGCACTTTTATCGTTACATGCACTCATTTTAATAGTGCAACTATTCGTTTTTTACTAAAAGCAAGCAAAATATATGGCCCAAGAAGATTTAATTAAGTGACTAAACTTAAAAATTATATATATACAATGTTTAAATACTTTTTAAAAAAAATATTTTAGCGAAGAGCAACCTGTATAGTTGTATAGTGTTTATGCTTGCAGTCAGAATAATATCAGAAGTGGGCATTTGTGTCTAAATGGTGAAAGGAAGTCTTAAATGGCGTAATGTGTAATACATGTGCTGTTGTTACAGCATGTCAGCATTAAAAAATATGTCTGCACCAGACAAGTTGTGAGACATCTTGAAAAATAGATTCAGGATCCTTTGGCATTGTAGTTTGCGAGCTTTAAAAACAGAACTGAACAGAAAGTGAAAAGAGAAGGGGCACACAAGAGTAAACAGACATTCGCCAGACATTCATCATGTTCTCTGTACGCTGATTTTTGTTTTCTTTGCACTTTTGTGATGTGTCAGGCTACACACAGCTGTGTGATTGGTGGAGTGTGGGGGTGATTCTGTATGAGATGCTGGTAGGCCAACCTCCTTTCCTAGCTACGACTCCCCTGGAGACCCAGATGAAGGCGAGTTCATTTCTGCTTTTAAAGGACCCATATCATTAAACTATATCGCTTTTACTCTGACTTTTGTGAAGGAAGCATGGTACAGGGCATCCCATTGCAACAGTAGTCACAGTCAGCCATAAAGGTACTGAATCAAAAACACAAGCGCACCCCTGTTTTCAAAAGCACAATGGTTTAACATGCAAATACATATCTGAGGAGTTACGTATTGTGTATTGGAGTAGTGAAATACCCATATTATCAATACCCAAAATAATGTACCATATGAGTTTAAGACCTCTGTATTACAACTGACTTATGGCTTGTAGTGAAATAGCAATAAGCTGTTATGTGTATAGGTGTAATAGACCAGATGCTGTAGTTATTTTAGTTATTTTTTAGCATTTGTAGCCCCAAAGAATCTGTTGGATTAAGTGTGTTGGGGTTGGAAAAAGAAAAAAAGTGCATTTTTCCATTAGACGCACAAAGTTATACCTCCGCTCTAATGTTTACGGTACTTTGTGGTGTGTGTGTCTCTCTCTCAGGTTATAAATTGGCAGACGTCGCTGCACATCCCCCCGCAGGCCAAGCTGAGTCCGGAGGCGTCAGACCTGATCGTGAAGTTGTGCCGTGGGCCTGAGGACCGGTTGGGGAAGAATGGCGCAGATGAGATCAAAGCACACCCCTTCTTCAAAAACATAGACTTCTCCATCGACCTGCGGCAGCAGCACCACCCAGCACCCTACATTCCTAAAATCGCACACTGCACAGACACGTCCAACTTTGACCCTGTCGACCCCGACAAGCTCTGGAGTGAGGATGACGGTAACCATAATGACACTCTGAACGGCTGGTTCAAGAACGGCAAGCACCCAGAGCACGCCTTCTACGAGTTCACCTTCCGCCGCTTCTTTGATGACAACGGCCATCCATATAGCTGCCCCAAACCCATTGAGTATGAGGGCTACGGCGAGGAGGGGGAGGAGCCTGAAAGCCTCACCCACGGACAGGGGGCGGAGCAGGGGCGGGACCTGGTCTATGTCTAGTTGGGTATGCCCAACCTCATTCTGCAAAACAGACACTGCACATTGTCTAGTTGTGGGATGAATGAGTGTGTTTGTGTGAGTGTGGGTGTTTGTATTTAGCCTTCCTCTCGTTGGTACAATTTTTGAGTCTGACTTTACACTACATAAGGTTGTGTATAATTTATCTGGTGTTCAGGACACACTCTTTATCAGTGCAGTCCGAACGAATGAGAATTGAATGAGGCTCTGTACTTTTTTTTTTTCTTCGACACACTTTTGAGTCATTTTAAGCCTTAATTTATTTAAACCGCTGTAAAACGAGGACACTAGTGAAAACAAATAGTTTGATCATGCCTTCTTTATAAATGATGTGTTAATTTATGATTGAGTAGGTCTCTTTCTCTCTCTCTCTCTCTCTCTCTCTCTCGCTCGCTCTCATTTTGATTTGACCCCGAGTGGGGCCACACAGGCATCGGTTGATTTATTAACTCTTTTTATTGCTGTGCCTTTTATTTTACACTCTTTCACCAAAAACATGAGGGGAAGTAGCATCTTAGCCAGTCCATTGAACTGACAGCTAGTTTGAGCAGAATTATTCCTAGAAAGAATTATTGTGAATTGTATTATTAGCCTTCTGTGCATTTTCTAATTTATACACTCAAAAATGTATTTATAAATTATGCCGTGTACATTTTTGTACATTTTTGTGTTTTGTTTTTCCATTATCAATTCTCAATGTTGGTGTAGGTAATAAACCCAAGGGCAAGCTCCCTTCCTTTCTCTCGATTCACCAGGCTTTTGTCTTCTTGTTTCGCCTGTGTTTTTGTTGAGCCCTCAACGCATGCACACTGTAGCCTAAAATAGAAAGCAGTGACAAGAAATTCCTTCTATTCAGGGGCTTCTGGGAGATCTGTTTGGGTCTCTCTTTTATAGCTTTGTGGTCCCGTAACAAAACTTGGTCCTTGTGTTTAGTGAGAGTAATTGTGAAGAAACTACAGTTCAATGCTGAATTCAATTGTTCGAGGAACAGCTGCATCATTTCACGGAGGGTTACAGATGTCAGAGCCACAAGGACAAATATTTCAGTTTACATTGTTCTGGCTGCCGTCAAAATGCATTTGGGTTATTTTAGTTTAGTATTGTATGAACAGGATAAAATTGGCTTGCCGTACAAGAGACCACTGCACACCTTTAGAGGTCCTGGGGTGTCCAAGTCTCAACAGGCCAGGGTTGTTTTGGCATAAGGAGTGCCCACATATTACTAAGGTGATTTTAAACTTATGGCTGAGATATAAATGAAGTCTGAAATAAATTGTGAAGGCTTTATATTTTTAAGATATTTTATGCTTACAACATTTATGTCAAGTGTTTATCGCTTGAACCATGTACACAGTACACACCGAAATGAAACAAACTCCAGGACCATGGTGCAGCACTAAACAGAAAAGGGCTAAACGGTCCAAAAAATGAGCAGCAGTACAATAATACAGCTAACTAGGCCTCTTTAGTTAGCTAGTTTAGTGTTTCTGTTAATTTATGTGGTAAATTTACGTTGCATGTAGCA
>JBBPDB010000153.1:15626659-15645642 GCA_037974465.1 Brachypetersius altus | reverse complement strand
CTGCTAGATTATAGATAAAAGATTCCCATTCCCCTGCCATTCTGTGATCGGCAGTGATCGGCAATCGGCAGATCATGATCTTGGTGATCGGTAATCGGTGATCGGCCCCAAAAATGCTGATCAGAGCATCTCTAGCATTTAGTTCTTTTATTAATAAATCCTGAACCCCGCTGCAGAGCGTTGGCCTTCGTTGTTTGATGAATTAGCGTGTTGTGTTCTTTAGGCTGGACGCTGACCCACGACAAACAATCGAGGCGTTATGGTCGCAGCCTCTCATTAACTTACCAGAGTTCCAGGCGAACGCTCGGGACTGTTTTTAATGTGTTGAGCTGCATTAACCTCCTGGCACTGGAACCATTAGCCGTGCCGTGGTAGAGGCTAAAAGAGCGCAAGAGAGATGTTAACCTCCTTGGAGCGACCCACACAGCGTTAGCCGCACGAGGCGGGCCTGGAGGAAGATCAGTGGAGGAGGGCTCCCTTCTTTCTTCACACGTTTGCTGGGCTCTCTGCCTCTTGCCTGAAAACATGAGAAGGAAGGAAGGTGAAGACGCTCCAAGGCGCTAACGATGCTCCAAGACTGAGCTGATTTTGAACACCCACATGTACACACACACACACACACTCTCTCTCTCTCTCTCTCTCTCTCTGCCTCTCACACTATATCTCTCTCTTGCTTACTGTTGCTTTTCCTCTGTTTCTTCTTCCTGTCTCCTCTCCTTCCATCCTTCCCTCTGTCATGGGCACCCATAGAGTGAGACCTGGAGCTGATGGATTAGACAAAAGGACACGCTTTTTTTTTCCTTGGCAAGAGGTTAGAATATCCTCTGGAGGATGCATTCGCAGAGCTAAAATGGCGAGTAGCATTTACATAATCCTGCATTTGAAGTGTTATGGAAATGATGCCCAAGGTGTTCCTGACCTTACATATTCAACTTGGCCCATGTCAAAGTCATTCTTTTGGTTTATGTTTTTATACACCAATGTTTATGCAAATATTGTCACAAAATGGAAGACAGTGACTATTTTTCAGGAGAAGGACGGGAATGGTTAATGTGGCAAGATTCTTTCCAAGCGCTGGACTTTTGCTATGAAATTGTCACGCAGTGTAAAGGGTAGGTGGAGTTACCAGGTTTTGAACTGGTGATTTGGGTGAATGTGAACACTATTTTTCCTGCATCATATCTGCATCAATATCCATACGATACATTGATAGACTTTGCAGATGTTTTAAATTGTCCTCAATCTATTTGCTCCAAAAAAGCAAAGGTTACATTTAATACAAATATTTTTGCAATGTAAAGAAGTGTGTTTGTTTAAGCAGTTCCTAACCTTTCCTGATGGCAGTCCAGCATTATTTATACTTACTGTCATCATGGCTTGGCTAATCAGTGGTTCATTATGTTAAAAATGTGCTGGAAACTCCATATAAGGACATACTTTTGTATAAAATTGTTTTAAGCTGCGATGTGCTGTTGACACACTGATGTGTTGTTCAGGTGCTATGGGTTAAAGCTTTGTTGCCCCCTATGGTGCAAATAGAACCTGTCCTAGAAATAATAATAACATAATATAGTGCCAAATTCTGATGGCTTTAAAAAAAAGGTTTTGTTTTCCAAAATTGGTTATTTTCCTAATCAAATCCATACAGGGTTGCTTGTGGACACTTGGGATCCTGAAGTCACGATGGCAACTTAACACTTTCAAGCAGTTTTGTTTCATGCTGTCCCTCCAGTACCTGGAGTGAGATTTCTCTGGCTGGCGAACACAGCCGGCTCTGGTCTGGACTGGTCAGGACTGGGTGGTGACTGGCACTGAGGGTGCCAAGAGCCAAATCCTGCAGAACAGTGCGGCAGCCGTTTCTCTTCTCATTTCGTTTCACTCAGCTCTGTGTGATCCCCTCAGTGTCTGTCTGTCTGTCTCTGTCTGTCTGTGTGTGTCTGTCTGCATTCTCTCAGTGTTTGTGCTTGTTCTCTCTCTCTGTCTCTCTCTGTCTCTCCTCTCTCTCGTGGTCTGCTGATCAAAGCCCTTCATGCTTCCTTCTCTGTGCTCATTACCCAGCATGCCTTGCACATGTGACAGCATCTGTGAGAGTCTCCTGCTGAGTGCTAGAGCCTGAAGGACCTGAACTGGTTCAGTCCTCTCGCTCGCTCTCACTTGCGCTCTCTCACTCCCTCACTCTTTCTTTCTAGTGGTTTTATAGGGACCTGGGGCCGGGAGTCCGAGGACGCTGGGCTAGCAGGAGCTGTATATAGAGGACAGGGCTGACATAGATAGCAGAGCCAACTCTAGCAAGGACTTTATCTCCGTACCCGAGTTTTTTCTTAATTGGATGCATGATCTAGTCACGTCAAGATTGTTTTAGTCCTTAAATGTCATCAGCAAAACATTTTATAATCTCGTTTTTGTCAGCGCTGTGGCAGTTCCCATTCCTGTCAGTTATCTCCATGCATACATTGTTGTTTTTTCCAACAGTTATGTTTTGACAGAAAATGTGGAGAATGGAATATACTGAACCCTTGAGTACTTTGGTTTTACAGGATTAACAGAAAATGAATGAATTAATTAACTTATTGTAAAATTGTAAAATCCAAAGTCCTAAGCCTGGTAGTTATTCAGTTATTAAGGGGTTGGCAGGGGTAGGTAGTTATGAGGGAAGGCCTATTTATAAGTGGGGGTTTGGGAGGGGTTGTATTGGTGAAGGGTGGAGAATTTTTAATTTTGTTATTTTTTATTTGTTTTTTTTTTAAGAGGTAAAACAAATAAATAAATGATAAATGGGACCCTTCGTGTGGCAGAGCGTACATCACAAAGGGGGGCATTCGTACTGGTGGTGGTGGTGCGGGGGGGTTGGCCCAGGCCCCAACCCCAGTCCCAGTCCCAGTCCCCAGCCCCAGTCCCAGTCCCAGTCCCAGTCCCAGCCCAAAGACAGTATGGCAGCCGTAGAAATTGCCATGGTAACCTGCAACTCCACTGAAACCACTGACCAGCAACAAAATTAATTCACTCAGCTAATGACGTGTATTGGAAAAAATAGCAGTGTTTTTCTTAAATTTGCACTGAATTCATTGTATTTTTACCTCATTTTGGTTTTTGTAACCCGAATGTTTGCCACTGCTTTCCACAAGGCAAATGAAGATTTGGGCCCCAAGATCATTGATGCATTAAATCGTGGATGCCCCACATTACAGTTACTGTTACTCAGGATTAATGGAAACAGATCGATGGCAGGCCCTGGGCAGAGCAGTCTCATGCAACTTGAGCAGTATGGTTCAGATAAAATGTGGTCATTTATTTCCAGGCACTGCATATGTCACACTCAGCCGTGCGCACCGTGGAGTCTTTGTTGTTGCGTTCTGCCCATTACATGGCCTCCACTTCACACCGTCTTTCTTAAGAATACACTGAGGCGCATTCTAATGCAGCGTGGATATGTGGTGGATTACTGCTTTGAAATAAGGGTCTATAACAGCTTATCAATAAGAATGAAATTGGCCAAGGTTCTGTGTTTGCAATAGCAAACAGTAATCAAAGCGCAGTGTGAATGCTTTTCCAATTTCCATTTGGAGAAATAGATAAACAGATAAAAAGGCCTATAACGGGCCAACTGAGTTCATCCAAAGCAGACTGTTTCTTTGTGAAATGATGCTATGAATATGATTAGCCTGTGCCATTACAAAAATGTTCTCTCTGCTGTCATTCCAGTTCAGGTCCTACCAGGGTTCTACAACAGCTTCAGCTAAGTCATCTATATGCAACTGTTCACACAAGCAGCTTCTGGGTGATTTTTTTTTTTTGGTCTTATTTTGATTGTTCTTTTATTGAGATCATAATGCCATAGACACAAGTAGATGAAGATTCCGAAAGGGCAGCATGAACCGGGATGAGTTTCTCTGAGCTAAACACCCGACGGCACAGCACAAAGCAAATAAACATCTGAAGAGTCCATCCCAATCCCACTTTTCTTGTTAAGCTGACAGATCCGGATGAGGAATGACAAGTCTATTTTTTTTCCACAGGGGTGACACCCCCCCCTTCTTTAAAAAATGATTGCTTCACCGTTGCCATCACTCAGTAATACTACTGGGTGAAAAGGCTGGAAAAGACATCTTTCCTAATCATTTCTTATTTCTGTCAAGTAGGGATAACACGAGAAGACTCACGGCTTGGGAGTGGAATTACCCCGGGCCCACAAATTGTCGTGGTTGGACTTTACGTGCTTTTCCTCTGGGACAAGGCACTGCACCGTCCCACCACCAGATGTTTTTACATTACAAATAACGTGACCCCTACCCTGAGCTGGACCCAAGCCGTGTCCATGCTGCTTGATGGCAGGGCTGGGAAGCAGGCCGCAGCTGAGCTGGCTGCATAACTTCTTTCTGATTGGTTGAAATGCTGTCATCACAGCAGTATAACGAGACTATGATTTTTACTGTCTGTACAAACAAACTAACAACTCAGAAGTTGGCAAAGTACAAGCACTTCTGTCTGTTTGGGCTGGAGACAAATTTCAAGCTGGAGTTTTCAATGACGCAAACAAATGAACGCAACCAATGAAAAATGCAAACAATGACAAACGCAAACAAATGAGAAACACAAAGGTGAACCAGGACATTGCTAACAGGTTTGCTGGGTCAGGTTTTCATCGCACAGCTGAAGAATGGGAGGAAAAAACAAGACTATTAAAAAATAAATGACCACAAAAGATAACGAAAGAAGCTCTGACAGAAAAATCTTCCACTGAAACGACTCAACTGGGCACGGTTTTAGGATGACTGGCTATAAACTGTGGAGAGAGAATGTCGTTGCTAAGGTGTCAGAAACACAGTTACTGTGCTAGAAGATACACTAGAAAATCTAAGCGGTCTCTGTATAGTTTAGGTAGAACGTGGTGCCTGTATACCTGAGTCCAACTGTTCTTATGATCACCACGTGTCACTGCTTCCTCCTCAGAACTACTTCTCATGTATCATTGAGCATAAACTGGCTTTGAAACCAGTGCTTCTTGGTCTAACATCTGTGTTTCACTTCTATTTTCATGCCGTTCCAAGCACTTTATGCATAGCAATTAGGCACATTTTTTTTTCATCTTCATTAACACGTACATGCCTCAACTTGACTTTCTCACATCATCAATCATACTTTTTAATTCTGATGTTAATATCAGAGGCCTTATATCTGAGTCCCAGAAGAATGAGATGTTGAATGCGTTCCTTTTAACTGGTTCTCAAAGCTCTGACTGTGAGACACAATGGAAACTGCTTTCACACTTTATCACGTTTATGCCAGTTCGGAGTTCGTCCTTGACGCACGAAACCATGCTACTGCAGCACGCTTGTTTTAGATTTTAAATGACAAATAGAGTTATACATGTATAGAATTAATTATTTTAAAGAATAATTGACAGATTGAAAGTATTTGTAGTCATTTCCAGAAATCCATTATGGTTGAACTGATTTTGTAATTTCATATGAATTATTTCTATACTTGTGTATATAAGAATCCATTCTTTTTAGTGGATGTTTTTTAAAGAAATCATTTCAACCAAATTAATCAAATCTTTTTGAAAGAACACCCACACCATATAAGTTTATACAAGAACCCACACTTTGGTGAAAGCCTTCTTCATTATGTGGGAGATATTTATATTCTTAAAGGGTGCTTCACACTCGCATCTAATTAAAATGTGTTGCATTTTCTCAAACTTGACAAAGAGATTTCTCATTTAGTATTGCATTTATTGTAGCTTCATAGTTGGACAAAAAACAATTCCTACCTTAAATAATATTACCACCTTCAATAATTCATCATTAAAACATGAACATGTAGGCCAAAAACAGGTGGCCTCAGTGAGAACTGAGCCCGTTGTGAGGGCTACTTGTTCTTTTTAGCATCAATGGGTTTTATACATATTTTGGTGAGAAACAAATTTACAGCATGGTTTGATCAAGATAGCCGTCAATGAAACTCGCCATATAAAAGCAAGTGAACAGCTGCTTTTCAGGCTGAAAATACAGGTGGGTTGAATAGAGTTGTATCATGCATTGTTAATGAGTCAATTTGATGTCACTATATCGATAAAACCATCAATCAGGTGCCTCCAAATTTTTGACTAGTACTGTATAGTATCTGTGTCTCTAATTGGAGAATCGCTCTTTCTCTCCTGCTCTCTCTCTTTCTTGATCTCTCTTTCTCTTTCCTGCTCTCTCCCTCCTGCTCTCTCACACCTGCTCTCTCTCTGGTGTTCTCTCTGTCTCTCTTTCTCCTCTCTTGATGTTTCTCCTGCTCTCTATCTCTTTCCTGCGCTTTCCCTCTCTCTCACTCCTGCTCTCTATTTCCTGCTTCCCTGCTCTCCCTCTTGCCCTCTCTCTCTCTCTCTCTTTCTTGCTCTCTCTCTCTCTTTCTCTTTCTTGCTCTCTCTCTCTCTCTCTCTCTCTCTCTCTTTCTTGCTCTCTCTCTCTCTTTCTTGCTCTCTCTCTCTCTTTCTTGCTCTCTCTCTCTCTTTCTTTCTTGCTCTCTCTCTCTTTCTCTCTATATCTGTGTCTGTGGGTGATTTCATCTGCTCTGACATCCCCTCCTCCTGCACTCTTCCTCTGGTTAGCGTTTTTTGCTCCAGCAGAGAATGCGGCCCGGGGCGGTGGTTTTCATAGAGCACGTGCCCTGGGAGGTGCATGGGTCCTCTCTGGCTTCCTTTTTCTCTGCAGCTCCCTCAAGACATGGGAACATATCTCTTTCTTTCTCACTCTTTTTCTTCTTTTTACTTGTCTTACTATTCTTTAGTCCTTTTTGTCTTTAGTCGTTTAGTCTCCCTGGGTTTCTGGGTGTCTTTCCCGCCCTTGTTTTTGCGTTTTTCTTTTTTCTTTTTCTTTTTGTCTCTGGCTTTCTCCTCAGTTCACCTCTAGTGCTCTTTCCCTGTTTCTAATTCAATTTAAATCCAGAAGCAATTTCATTGTGAAAACAAGTTTGTTCCACTTCTCCAATTATTTTCCAATTTCAGCCACAGCCGTGGCCCCATTATTAAAGCAACAGGGCGATTTGGACACAGCACTTTTTTGAGCCCCTCATCCAACTGGGCTGCTGGGAACGCGTCCTTGCAGAGTGAGAAAAAGAGAGGATGCACACGTAATGGATTCCATGCGTAATATCTGCCGTTTTGTTAACTGCTGCTTTGTAATAAGTGATAGGGAATTGAGTTTGGCTTGAGTGGATTTTGTAAAAAGGCAAAGCTGCTGGCTGTCTGGTTCATAATTAGCTCTAATTTCAACACTTGCAAAATGGTTACCTCAGACCTGGCTAATTCAAAAGAATCCAAGCATCCATGAAATTCTAACATCACAGTTTGGAGTTTCTGTGGTGAATTTGTGCCCATTCAGCATTTATGAGCTCAGGTACTGATATTGGATGAGAAGGTCTGGCTCACAATCTCTGTTCCAGTTCATCCCAAAGGTGTTGGATGGGGTTGAGGTCAGACCTCTGTGTGGTCAGTCAAGTTCTTCCATATTGAACTCCTCCAGCATGTCTTTATGGGCCTTGCTTTGTGCACTGGGGCACAGTCATGAAGTAAGGGGCCTCCTGGATTCAATAATTAAGAACTGTATCCCAATACTTCTGTCCATATTGTGTAGATGTCAGTGTCACTAAAGAGTTGAAAATAATCCATTAAATAATGGAGCCTTGACCGATGATGAATGGGACTGGGTTACAATCTAAAATTGTAGAACTACATGTTTGGATATTAAGTATAGAAATAAGGTGTGCCCAATAAAGTGGCCCGAGTTGTAGAGTTGATATGACTGTGAGGTCCTGCCTGGATGGAGACTTGAACCCTGGTTTCTTATTTATGTTATCCTTTATGCTGTTTTAACTTAATTTTGGTTTGATGTTTTGTTTAAGGGTCTATATCATGATGGAACACTTGTTAAAAGTTGAGTTTGATATAATATGTAAACACTGATACATTTCTTAAAGTAACTTTTGGTTCCTAGATCAAAGACTCCGTATGCAGAAAATACATTTTGTTCTGTATGTTCTGAAAAGTGGCATGTTTTCAGCTCTGCATGTTCAAGTTATGAGTAGTGTTTTGCCTTTTAAAAAGAAGCACAGTACAGGGCACCTGATGAGATCAGAGATCATTTGCATATATCAGTATTAAAGGCACAATAAGAAAATAGCCTGTTTTTCTTCTAAGGCATGAAGAGATATTGGAAACAATTATGTAAAAATAAATTGATTGTTTGTGGTTCATAACACTGCACAAGGAAAGAAATAATGCAGGATATGCGCCCTTTAATATTTGTTGTAAAATCTTTGCTGTGATATTCCTGAAATATTATCGTTGGGATAATATTTCATTTTGTAAATCTTTGGTATTTCTTTCACCCCTTTCTTTTCACCCCTTTTTTTGTGCTTCAGCTGGTGGCCCTCTGTGACCCTCCGATGTAAAAATGACTGTGAAGACACTACAGATCTGTAACTGTGTCACATTTAAAGGTCAACTGATTATAGAAGTGGAATCAGTGTGCAGTGGTGTTTACTATCCTGCAGCTTGTCAGCTGTAGCTGTTATGTGGAGGGTCCCGCAGGAGGTTTATTACATTAAATGGGGCTGGAGGTCACGTCTCTTGTCCATTCCTCTGCCTCTTCGCTTGAATACACACTCTCCCTCCTAATGGCATCAAACAAGTGATTTATGTTTGACCACAGCGCTTGTTCTTGTGCACAACACGTGCAACTGTCTTCTTGCATCCACGGGTAGTAATTGACCTCCGCATCTCTGCAAACATGTTTATCCAGCTGCACGTCGAGGGCTCGTCAGTCGAGGATGAGGTGGAGACCGAACCAGCCTCGTTTGCTGTTCTGCGGAGGTGGCATTTCGTTTCATGCTCATGTTGCGATGCCCTTGAGTTGCTGTAATTTAACGATTACTTGCAAGGCTGTATATTAATATGCTATTTCAGTGTATTTGTTCTGGTGCACCCACATTTCACATGGTAATGAGATCCCCCTCCCTGTTTCAGCTGCTTGAGGCACCCTTGAAGATACCAGGGTTATTTATTTTTTCAATATTTGCTAGGCAGTCTTTTAACTGTTTAAAGACCAACTAGTCATGAGTAGGAGCATAAATATATATAAGTATCCGCAGAGAAAAGGGAGACAATACTGGCAACATTTCTTTCACATGTTTTTATTTGTGTTTTTATGTGATATATACACACACACACACACACACACACACACACACACACACAATAAAAACAACTGAAAGAAATGTTGCCAGTATTGTCTCTCTCCCTTTTCCGGGGACACCTCAGACATTCACTTGCAGACCTGATGCTGGTTGGTGTGCAGCGTAATACAGTCTAATCCGCCGTTCCTTTCAGGCACGGTACTGTCCCAGGCTGCTGCAGGTGGATTAGGCCACAAATGGTACACTGAGAAACGTGTGTGTGTGTGTGTGTGTGTGCGTGTGTATGTGCGCTCTCATCCTCCAGCTGCCTTTGGATGTGTGTGTTCCTCTCGTCACGCTCCGACAGTCTGGCATCACCAACGGCTGCGTTTCCACTCGGCTGAGTGCAGTTGTGCAAAAATAGTCAGTCTGAAATTGAAATTACTTTTAATAAAAATGGGAGTGCACTGGAGGAAGTACAATGGAATACAGTGCAATGGAGGAAATATTTATCTGTGAAGTTCACAAACAGAATCTTGCTGTCACAACTGGCCAGCAGTGCAGTCCATCTTTTTCACACAGACCGTGGTCCCTATAAAGTATGCCGCCGTTTCTGCCTTGGTTAAACGTGCGTGGAGTGAGGAATGTATTGTGTTTGGATGTCTCCAGATCTACCATTTAATACAAAAGGCAGTGATAAGGATACAGCTATGGCTTAACAGTCTTGACATTCACTGAAACAAAAGGCCAATAATGGAAAACAGAATTAGAAAGAGTGCCCCACCAAATGTATGAGGGCTTAAAGTAAAACAATAGAAGTGTCAAAAACAATGATTGGTGAACCATTTTTAAATATTACTGCACAATTGATGTCATGTTTAAATAATGTAATTCTAGGGAGGACAACATTTCCATGTAATCAAAGTAAGGGTCTCAAAATCTCTAAATGTGGCCTGTCACTAAGCATCACATATTCTTAACAAATTTCACAGTCCATACCTTCCTTAGTCTATAACATGTGAGGTACGGGAGATTCTCCTTTAATATCATTTATCCCGCAAGCAAGGTGTTGAAATCAGCTTCTAGAAACAAAAGGGATATTTGTGAGAAAATCACACCAAACAAGGCAATTGTGGCACTGGGCCCAGTGGATTTTCCTTTTATAGCTGTTACAGATTTATGTTTCTGTCCAGTATGGGTACTAAGAGAGGGATTTTGGAGCTTATTGACATCTGTAACATGTAGGATTGAAATTATTATTGATAATAGAGTGTCTGACTTGAGACTGATGTATATCTTGCAATGCATCAGAACATACTTAGCATTAATGGGACCCATTCCTTTCACCAAGCACTTTGATAATGTCCTCACAGTTCTGCTTCCCTAAAAGATTTAATGGTATTCAGAGGAACTTGTAAGGAATGGGTCTGTACATAGAGCTGTGAAATTAGACCCTTCTTCGAGGGTGCTAGTCTTATGGCACTTTTCCACTGACAAAAGGAACCATGCTGTAACATTAGAAAATGTTTGTTTGATTTAAAAAAAAAAAAAAAATGCCGTTAACGTACTACCTGCGCTGCTCGAACGACAACCAACAATTGGTAAGTCATCAAAGTACAAGCACTAGTGTCTGGGCTAAAGATGAATTTCAATGGGAGTTTTCTATGTTGCAAACAAATTCATTCTTAACTGTACAAGTTAGCTGAGTTAGTTATTTGTTGCATGGCCTGATGATGCTGAGGACAAAAATGAAAACTCAGATGACACAATAAATAATCGATGACATTAACAGAAGAACTTTCTGCTGCTCTAAAATCACGGTTTTAGGACGACTGGCCATAAACTCTGGGGAGAGACTTGAGCTGGTAATGCATCAGTAACCATTACTGCAACCATTACTGCAACCGTTACTGAGATACACTGGAAAGTCAAACTGTGCAGAACTTTCTGTGCCATCGCAGTACAGTTTTGGTACAGCATGCTTCCCATATAACTTTAGAAATACAGTGGTGGCCAAATGTTAATGACTGCTAGAGACTGTCCTTTTTTTTTTTTTAAATTACGAATTATCACA
Source organism: Brachypetersius altus (assembly GCA_037974465.1). Classification (NCBI taxonomy): domain Eukaryota; kingdom Metazoa; phylum Chordata; class Actinopteri; order Characiformes; family Alestidae; genus Brachypetersius; species Brachypetersius altus. Next base: position 15,634,406 of record JBBPDB010000153.1, on the reverse strand, counting down.
AATCATCTCATTTTTACAATTACGGAGACCTGGAGCAGAATGAAATAGAAGGAAAACGTTTTTAAATGTTATGAAATGAATGTAGTTGTGTTAAACATAACCTAAAGCTTAAATAAACCAAATACATTTTGGGGCCTCTGTAGATTATGCCTACCAAACAAATGATCAACTCCTGGAAAGTAGAGGCTCTGCTTTGGGCTAATAACAATGTTTTGTTTTGTTTGTTAGCTGTGAAGCGGTTGATGAAGGAGGCAGCCGAGCTCCGAGACCCTACAGAGCACTATCACGCCCAGCCTCTTGAGGTAAGCTTTAGAGGAAACTCAATCAAAGCTTTTGTTACCAGTAACACTTGGAGTATTGTGAATGAAAGCCAATTCAGTAGGCAAGCTTTTCATATTTTGAATAGATGATAATGATGATGAACTAGCTTGATAAACTATTGTCAGCCATTTTCGGAGTGCGGTGCTGTGCAAATCATTTTTTAGGTGTAAATGTCCGTTCCAGCTCATGTTGTTGATCTCGGAGGGGATTTTTAAAGCCAAGCAGAACAAATGACGGTGAATTAACCTCACTGGAAATTGTTTGTTTCTAGGAAGCAGGCAAATGTCAGACCAGCATTGCCCCAGGCCTGTGGTACATCACATTTGACGCATTTACTACATTCTTCCTTCTTTTATGTCTTGGTGGAAAAAAGTATTTCATACTGTTCCAGAAACCTCATAAAATCTGAAAGTCCTTTATAGTAGTTTCTACTGTTCTATAATGTATGTATCAGTAACATCACATCTCACCAGACATAGTGTTATGTTTTTTGCTAAATGACTTGTGTCTATGTAACTGTGTGGCTGCCTCCCGTCTCTTCAGGACAACCTTTTTGAGTGGCACTTCTCTGTCCGAGGGCCTCCAGACTCGGATTTTGATGGAGGGATTTATCATGGCCGCATCGTTCTGCCCCCTGAGTATCCAATGAAGCCCCCCAGCATCATCCTTCTCACTGTAAGATATTGTACTGATCAAGTCCTCCTCCGCAAGCTTAAAACCTCGTTCAGGAATGCCAAACACTAAGCATGGAGGACTGGTGTCACACCTGGTTCAGCTACCCTGCCAGGTTTAGTGTGTGAATTTGTGGAGGGGAAGTGTGCTGGACACCAGCCCTCCAGGACCACAGTTGGATAGCCCTGGTTTAGTCTAATTGGATTGTGTTTGGCTTGGCTTAGCTTTACTATTTCTATGGTCATGCTTGAAAATAGTACTGCAGCCTTCTCTGGATGGAACAGCTCCCCTTGCAAAACATGAATTGCTTAAAAATGCTTACAAATGTTTGAAGCCCCCCAGTTTCATCAACAGGTTAATCTACAAGTGTGTTAATCTAGAAGCGTGATAATAGTAACAAGGGAACACTGGATGTTTTTATTTCCGAGGTATACCAAAGTGAAGCATACCTGATGAAGTGGCTCGTCTGTGTGTAAAGCGCATTTCTTTACACAGACGGACAAAAGTTACTTGTACTTTACTGTTGAATGCTCTAACATTAATGCTGGGCACATTTTCAGCTTCCCAAAAAACAAGTGCAGTCTCAAAGCTGTATTGAATCAATGTAACAGATTGGTTAATGAATTTAATTTGGTTGGGGGATGTAGTGGGGTTAGTGTTAACATAGTCCACTCTGGCACTCTTGAGCTTTGCAGATTTAAAGTTTTATAATAAAGCCAAAGATGAGCAATGATACCAGTACCCATCCAGTGCCAGTGGATAACCACTTTAAATCACTTAAGATCAAGGGCAGGTTCTACAAGCACCCTCCAACCCCTTTTTAAAAAATGAGAAAGACTTCTAGCTTCCTCTTCATCCCTCCCTCTTCATTCGTTCTCCCTGGGACAATAGACAGAATTAGAGGGAGAAGACATGAAAGGCTGCGATCAAAGACTCTAGCTGACTGCCTGGAATGACGAGAGATCTAAAGCTGCTCTTCGTTTTACCACCCGGAATGCGGTTTTGTCTAATGGGAGACCTGGCTTTCATACACTAAAATGTCACAGTCTGAAGATTGTTAGGGCTTGTTTATAGGAAAGTACATTTGTAATAATAGAGTGTTTGCTGAGGTTTGAGTCATTCACACAATTATCAATGCTCTTATATAAGAGTGAGCCTCCGATAGGTTAGATACAGCATTGCGATGTTACTCTTGGTTTCTTTATTCCCTTGCAAGATTTGTGGATTTAACGTTCAGCGCTAAGGACGTGCCTATTTTTCTGTGTCTTCCCGCCTCGGTTTCTTCTGTTGCTCTTGATCTTCAGAGATCAACATGTTCCCCTTGTCATTTTTTCTCCCGTCACTCGGATTTCCATCTGTGTTTTTCCAGTCCCTAATCATCTTCCCGCTGGTTTCTCTCTTTCTCTGTGAGTGGCTGCCATGTTCTTAATTAGTGCTGAAATCTCTCTTTTTCTTCAGCCCAACGGGCGATTTGAAGTGGGGAAGAAGATCTGCCTGAGCATATCTGGGCATCACCCCGAGACCTGGCAACCCTCTTGGAGCAGTGGGTACCCCTGGAGGATGACAGAGACAAATACACACAATCACACACGCATACACACGGCTAGCGCCAACAGTCCCACTAAACATAGCAGCAGCACTCTGTGCCTGGCGGGTTCTACACAGAGAGCAGGAGAGAGGGGAGAGAGAGAGCAAATGAGGGATTAAGGGGTTCATTTGAATTTAAATGAAGTCGGTATGCTAATGTCCTCTCACGCTAGCATCTTCCAGATTGTTCTATCAGTGAGTTTTCTCCTTGCTTGTAATTGAAAAGACTGGAGGAGTCCAGGCGAGGTAAAGGAGCGGAACAGAGCACCAGGTCCTCTACAGACAGAAAGTGGTGCCTGAATGCACAAACCAACTTTGCAGTGTCTTAGCAATGGTTTTGTAGGGCTTAAATGTTCCTCACCTAAGGAAAGAAAAGGTGTGTTAAATCCTTACGTGTAGAATTTAAGTGTTTTTTTACTGTTGTCTTGTACTGCAATAATTATTCATTAATAGTTTAAAACAACCAGAGCTGTGGTGAACCTGTCTGGAATGACACTACAATTAGCCATCACTTTAATATCTATAACTGCTTAGTGTTTTAACCTCAAATGCACCAACATAGTCCCCACTGTTGGATATGGTGAGCTGTCTGAAATGATTTGGGAATGTTTTAAAAGCCGCGAGAGCCTCGTTAGGATACATGGCATCATGGAGTGTGCTTAAACTGGATTGCAGTTAGGTCTTCCAGCGAGATAGTGATTCAGAACATTATGACCACCTGTCAAATATGCTGTTGGCCCTCCACATGGTTACCAAAACACCTAAGATCTGTCAAGACATGGTTTCAACAAGGCCTCTGAAAGAGCCCTATGAGCCCTATGAGCCCTGGCACAGAGACCTTAGTTACATATCCCAAATCTGGTAAACTGCAAAGAGCTGCTCTGCATCAGACTTCTTGTTTAAGCAGATTCCACGGATGGTAGATCAGGTTGAGATCTGAGGAATTTGATGGCTGGGGCAACATCTTGAACTCATCGTGTTCTACTGGCTATTCCCAAACAATGTGTGAGTATTATGCTGCTGAAACAGGTCACTGCCATCAGGGAATCTCATTGCCCTGAAGGGGTGTACCTGGTCGGTAATAAAAGGTGGCATGTATGAAATGGATCCACAAGAAAAACTGGAATCAGCAATTGCCCTGACTTCTGCCACAATAGGCATTGTGTGGGTTCAGACCAGATTTTGTTACCCTTACAAATCGCTGAGCCTTGGGTGTGCCACACCCAGTTACTGGTTTTTGTTTACATTTGCAGCATTTATCAGACACTTTTTTCCAAAGGGACTTCCATTCTCTAACTACAGGGGGCAGTCTCGCTGGAGCAACGTAGGGTTAAGGGGTCTTGCTCAGGATTCAAAGGTAGGATTCGAACCCATGACCTCTTGGTCCAGAGGCAAGGATCCTACCCACTAGACCAACACCACCCCGACTACAAGTTGATACTCAACACTGCTGACCAGGAGCACATCCTAACCCATTTCAGAAGTGCTCTGAACCAATGCATATGACCTTAACAATATGGTTCTAGATTTTATATATGATCACCCATTTGTCCTGCATCTAACATTTTCACATTGAGATTTGAAGTTAAGTGTAAAGTGTCCCTTTTTGAACACATGAACACACCACAGTGCAGTACACAGTGTGAAACTCTTCTTTGCATTTAACCAATTCACCTGAGTAAAGCAATGGGGAGCCAGCAATGCAGTGGATGGGGATGGGACCTTGTTCAAGGGTACCTCAGTATTGCCACTGGCAGTCCTCAGATTCAAACTGACAAACTTTCAAATGCAGGGGCAACTCCCTAACCACCACGCCATCAGCTGCCTCAAACTGACAGTTTGCTTACAGATACTGTAAAATCTCAGGGGTTCGGTATCGAGTAGTAATCCCAGATTGCTCTTTATTCTGCTGTAGTATAAGGCACAGTAGGAGAAGAAACATTTATTATTATGCTGCTAATCAGAGGTTGTAGTGCAAAGTAAAGAGATGCCTACAATTTGTTTACCCATCAGCCTATAGAGCGGACTAAATTTTCAGCTGTTGCTCTGGAGATCTCTAGAGAACTTCACTGACTCTTCAGATTTAAATGCTTTAAATCTCTAACCAGTCATTTAGAAGCATATGATGTAAACTTATCCAGTCATAATTTTTCACCGTTGCTAGGAACCAGACCTCCAAAGCATTTATTACGTCTTAAAGCTACATTACATGATTCTATCAACATGAAATGGTTTTGAATGCATTACTAAAGGTTTGTGTTTTTTTGAAATTGTTTCATGGCAGAGAGGTACAGTCAGGGTGTTTTAAGGCAAAATAGCTCCTGAGGAAAATTTTTCAGTTTTTCAACCATCAACAGGACATACAAAATCTGAAAAGACGTGTTGGTTCACTGGTTGGTTCACTTGTAAATGATGTGGCAATATTTGTGTTGCAGACATTGTTCCTATCATCAAAGATTTTGAGTTGGTACATTTCTTTATTTGCGCCATTATATTTCAAAACATTATCTTGTGTGCATCTCAGTGATCGATGAAACGGTGTAATTTTTAATGAATGTAATTTCCATGTGTCCATGCCTCTCTGCCTTTTTCTGAAATGAACCCCTTTCCTGTCTTAAAACATTCTAAACTAGATACCAAAATTCGGTTTAAAAGCTGCATTTCTGTATTGCCTTTGCGTAATATTATTTTGAGGTTTTTATGCCGCGATTGTTATTAGAGGGTTTTTGTTGGTTTAATCATATAGACAAACATTTTCTTAAGCCGCAGTGTGTCCTAAAGGTCTCGTTCTGTCACTGGAAACCAGGATGCCCTTGCTATGTTTGAAGATAATATGTAAACCACTACAAAGGTTTAATTTTTAGGAATACACATCTCAAAAGTGGATTAAAAGACTTGGGGAAGGGGATTTGAATAAGGTAGATGGGATTGTGTGTTTAATTGCCTTATGTTTGAACTCTCTCTCTCTCCCAGAATTCTATGTTGGCTCTGTTGCTGTAGCATCTACTAGCTGGATTTTTTTTGTGGTTGTTAGTTATTCGTTTTGATGACAAAGTAATCAAAGCTTTATGTTGTTTTTGTTTTCCAATATGACCCATGAGGCACTAGGCTCGCTTTCTTCTCCATCTGTTTTCTGGATTCGAGACTTTGCATCACTTAGAATAATCTGCAGATTTTTCTGTTTGATGTGCTTTTATATGGTGCATTACGTAAAATTATCGAGACCGTTCGTAAACATGGGTAAAAAAAAATATTTTATTTAGCTCAACCTAACATTGAAAATATAAGAGAAACCTAACCTTTAATTGAACAGTAACACACATTTTCATATAATCCTTGATGAGATTAGAGAATAGTCTAAGACTGTACTTCAGTACAAACTCTCACTAGATCTCTCCAGAGTCCTAGTCCTAGACTCTCCTCTCAGCATTACCCTGCAAGTTTTAATGGGGTTATGGCTAGGGGACTTGTATGGCCATGTCAGAAGTTTGATTCCATAGTCATTAAACCATGTTTTTTAAGTGTTGATCATTGTCCCACTGAAATATCCAACAGTGACCTAGATTTAGTTCTTTGGCAGAGGCAGCTATGAAGAGCTCATGATGCCATGTATCGTAACAAGCTTCCCGGTGCCTTTGGACGACAGAAGCACCGTGGATCATTTCACAATGAAGATTGTTTTTCATGCCAAACTCACTTTGATTATTTATTGCCTGAAAGCTCAATCTTTGCTTCAGCTACACCATAATTCCCAGTTCCAGTTAAATATCCAGTTGAGTTCTGTACACGCTATGTGCTCACAGTTGTTGTAAATTATAGAAATTATGTTCTGGCACATCTTCAAAATACTTTGTTGGCATGTAGGTCGTGTTCAATTGTGTTTTGAAGACTTGGTGACTCCAAACGTCTATCTTTTGCAGATCTTCAACCACGATTAAACATGCATTTGTTATGCATTGCCATAACGTGCTGTTTTAGGTATGTCAGTATTTCAGTAGTTACCACTGGCTGTATCTAGTTTTCCCTTTGGATGAGAGTGGAAGTCATGAATGACCACTTAAATGGGAAAATGCTTCTGTTGCAGCTCTGAAGAATTTCTAGACTACACTATTACATGGTTTTGTTACAAACAGAAATTCTTAATATAAAAGCGTGAGAGTTTGCTCACACAGTTTAAAAGGAATCAGTATGGTTGATACACCCAGCCATCATCTGACTAGTTCTCGAATTTCAATAAATCTTTTATACACACCCCCTGATCATATAAACTAAATGTAACTAGGTCATTACAAAATGTGTAATTTATATATCAATGATAATTGCACAACAAGATTTTTTTTATTATTAAAGAAAAAAATATATCTTGGGAAAAGCAACTAGGGTGGCAACAATTACATGCTTTAATTTATTCATATTATCTCACATTTTTGAATATATCTGATAATATTTGATGGTTGCAGCTCTATTTGCTTCTTCCATTTATGTCCATACATTAAGTGTTGTTGATTAGGTTTTTGGGTGTCATTAGGTTGAACAAAATGACTAGCTTGGAGTTGAAACATATTACAAATTCTCTAATGTAGAGCTTCTGTCAGAGCAGATAATTTTCCCAGATAATTTAATGCCAGGAGATTAAGGCTACATGGTGCAAAATTAGTAGCAAGTGGTGGAAGTAGAGTCTTAACCAGATTTGGAATATTTAAAGGATATTTATGATATCAAATTCACACAACTAACCTATATATTACTGAACGATTCTTTATCAGCTCTTACTGAATTGTCCGCATTCCGACATGCTGGAGTCCCTGCAGAGAACAGTTGTTAGAATTTTCGCTCATCTAACACACATCAGCTAATTACCACACTCATGGTGAGCTAAATTAGGTGTGTTAGAGCAAAGAAAAGCACAATGTGATTGAACAAGGACTGGGAGCTGCCTGTCTAACCTGGTTCATATCTTTTTAAAACAGTGTTCGTGCCATAGTAACTGTTTCTCCTGTGCCTCCTGGCTCCTTCTGAAGTAAAGGTGTTGTGTATTATCCAGGCACAGAGTTGTCCACAGAGAAAATCCTGCTTTAGATGCAGAAAACAAAGCATTACACACAGTTATGTAACACTCTTATCTCTCTCTCTCTCTCTCTCTCTCTCTCTCTCTCTCTCCCTCTCT
>JBBPDB010000153.1:15613596-15626559 GCA_037974465.1 Brachypetersius altus | reverse complement strand
TAATCCAGTCTGGTGCGTGCAGTCTGCGGTTGTTGATTGCGTCATCACTGTTTCGGTCAAGTTAAAAAAATATTTCGCCCGATGCCGAAAATGCATTTTTTTGCCATTTTCGGCCGAAAATTTTCAGTGGCCGAATATTCGGTGCATCCCTACTTAAATTGTTTAGCAAATACTGAAAAAATACTGAAATACTGTGCCTTTACAGTCCTGTCTTGCACTTTCTGCCTCCCACATCATCCCTTCCCTGACCTACCTTCCTTGAAGAGGCAGTGCTTTTTCTACTCTTACTTAGTTTTTTTTTTATTTATTTATTTTTTTTATTTTATCAGGTGATGTACTTCACTATGATGTTCACCTCAGTTTATTATACTGGAACAGGGATGCATCTATGCCACCTTTTCATTCTGATATTGACAGCAGATTCTCAAGCATCAGCCGATACTGAATCAAGATACTAATATAGATTATCTTCCTGGGAGGATGTATAAGCACACTGTGGCTTTTTTCAGATCAGCAAAATAGTGCTAGTTTCATGTCTGAATAAATATCTAAATATCTGAAGTTATTTCTCTCATATGCTTCAAACAGCTGTGCTCAGATATTCAACGGTCAGACTCTTCTAGAATTTGGTCAGTATTACAGTTTGTCACACTAGCATTCACTTCTTGTTGTGAAGAGATTCTCAGCTTGATGAAAGGAACAGGACCTGAGACCACAGGGTCTGACGGATTGAGGCAGGGCAGCCGAGGGCTAGGGGTGAACAGAAGTGTGACTAGCAGGCTGCTAGACATCAGTCTGGTGAGTGATACAGAAACTCTTATTGATCTAACCTTTACACCAGTGTTCCACAAATAAAAGCATAGATGTAGCATACAAACATCTTTCAGCAATCTTCATCTCCCACAGCGTTGTCAGCTACAGAAACTGTTCGTCTAGGTTTTTAGAGAACACTAGAGGGACCCTAGGATTTCGTTAACCCCCCAAGAGACAATGTCTATTAAAACCAACAGCCTCATACTATCTCTGACTGAGAGATGGAGATTGCTGAAAGATTCCTAACAGTGTAAAGTTGTGCTAATAGACGTGATATTATTTGTGTGAAGGTTAGATCAGTTTCAGCTCATGTCAGCCAACGGCGTAGTGGTTAGGAAGGTCGCTCTGTGATCAGGAAGTGGCGGGTTCGATTGCCAAGATCGCTAGGAACCCTGAGTAAGGTACCGTCCCCACACACTGCTCCCCGGGCGATGTGTTCATGGCTGCCCCCTGCTTCACTTGGTGAATGGGTTAAATGCAGAGGTTGTATTTCGTGCTGTTCACACTGTGTGCAGTGGTGTGTTCACGTATGACCAGATTGTCACTTTTACTCTTCCACTCCCTATACTGGTGTTAGAGATTCTCAATGAGCATTTTACTCTGCTTGTTTCAAAAGGGAAACACGGTTTCAGTTACGGTACTTCTACTGGTGCAAGTACAAGAGTCATGTTGTTGGTATGTATTTAAGTGCCCGTGTTGATGCTGGTATTAGTAAATGTAAAGAACTCTGCAATAGTTTTAACTATGAAAAGTAAGTTGAGAAGGCATCTTTAGTGTAAGGTTCATAAAGGCAATGTGGAGTGAAGTTTGAAACTTGCATTCATGCAGGGTGCCTGTTTTAATATTACTCCTCATGTTTACAGAAGCAGTGCTGGTGGCGGTGCAGTCCTAGCCTCATGCAGCTTCATACAGAATCTTCTTTTTACCTCAGAGCTACACATTTGCATGGTCCATTCATGTATGTTTTTGCAAATATATATATTTCGCAAGGGTTATTAGAAAATGCACAATCTCTCCAAAATCCCATTCAGTTCCCAGGTTGATGTGTTAAAGAATTAATTGACCACCTTAAGGCTGAGTATTTCTCCCTTACCGAGACTTTAAGCTAGTCAGGATGAAATCAAAACCTCGAAACCTGGCGCGAGAGATTAGTGCAGCCACATTGTGTCGACTGCTTGCCAGCTCTAAGAAACTGTCCTTCCTCTGGGGAACAGACAGAAGCCCCGTGGTGGCAGAAGGCATGGAGACACTGCAGGAGAATTTCAAACCGAGAGCTGGATGCGGTTAGATTTTTCGTGTGAAATGGAGAGGCAGTGTTTAAAGACCTTTCAAAATCCTTCTTGAAGGTAACATTTATGAGAAGGTTTATGAGAAGTATGTGCTTCGTGCTGAAGAAATTGGCAGTAAAACTGTAGGGTAGTGTTCATAATGCTACATGAGATGTACATAAGTCTTACATTCATCTGCATAGACATTAATAACAGTTTATTCCAAAGGCATCCATTGTTGTCGTTTGGTGAAGCTGATGATGTTAATCTAGGATTATGTTCATATATGACTTATGTACGTGTCAAGTAACCTTATGAACAAACGCTTAGTCACTTGGGCAGTCAGGGATCTCCACAGTTCTTGATCTAATGAACACTTTCTTTACAGTTACCGTAATATGTACATAGAAGTAGACTGTACCATCAGAAATGTTTGATTTTGTGTTAAAATGACTGATTAACTCATAAATACTGTGTCAACCATTAGATCCTCAGATGGCTACTCTCTTCCCTTTATAGACGTCTAAGATAATCTTTCAGCCACTTGTAGTTGATTAGCCAGAAAGTGGTGTTCACTTCTATACTTCTGCACTGTAACTGCAAAGTTATTGCAGTAAACAAATAATGGAAACTGGAAACTATATGACTCTGCCTCCGTGCCATCATCACATCATCACTTGCCTCAAACAGTGTCAGGTTGTTGAGAAGATGTGTGTGTGGGTTCTGGGGCTCTGATATTCTGTTATCTATAAAACTGGACAGAAGCACATAGCAATACTAGCAGCCATTCTGAAGCCTGTGTGTTTGTAAGTAGAGCTAAAAAGGTAACTCCAGACAACTCTGGCTGTCCTGTTCAGCTAAGAGAATAAACTTAAAGCTCTCTTGCGCTCACACTCTCTCCCCATCGCTCTTAATTTTTTTTAAATTTAATTGGTTGTTACCTGTTAGCTACCAACCACACTGTTCAAACAAGTGCAAACATGCATATATTTATGAGATTTTCCTCCAGTGGGTTTCCTCTCTTTCAGTGATACACACAACTTTGAGTGTCATTAACTCCTGTTGTGGATTGCCTTCAGCCTGCGGAACAGGGCTTTATAAGGACTTTTGAAAACTTTACTTCACAGATTCACTGTAAATTTGAGCCTTTTTTCTTTTTAAAATAATAATCGATTGAAATCAAATAATTATGCCATCCCTTCCGTGATTTACCCAGGACTTCCAGAAGGGCTAGAGTGAGGCTTTTGTTACCTCACAAAATTGGTCCCTCTCATTGTAAATCAAAATGTGACTTGTTGATTACACATTTAGTTCTAACCAAAGGGAGAGGTGGTGTGGTCTACCCAGATACCATAGACTACAAAACCAAATCAAGTTTAGACAGTTATTGGCTGTTTAAACCTTGTTTCATACGAAAGCCTGTTGAAATAACATAATTTCTCACACAATTTAAATACAATGAACATGTTGATAAAAATCAAATTTGCTAAATACAAATGAACTAGAAATTAGACACTTTCTTATTTGCAAAAAACATTTCTCGATCATAAAGGGCAGTTCATGTTCTTTTGGTTTCATTATTTTGTTTAAAACATGTATTGCCAAAAATAAACATCAGTGAATGTAGTCTGACAGTAGTACAAATCAGCCATGTCACCTAAATTCTGTCAGGAATTGTTAGAAAGTTTTGTCTTGGGAAGTTGGAATATTTCTTCCCTGTGCTGCCAGTGCAGATGCAGCGTTGGAGTTGCTTATCGTGACTGAAGGGACTTTAATACTGGACTGAGTCTATTTTATGCATAAAAAATCTTCCTTTTATGCTGGCATTTGGGGTAAGCAGATCAAAGGTACCTCCTCTTTTACTTGCTCTCTTTCTCTCTTTGCTAGCCATGCCCACACATATAGTGCTCACTGCATTGTGTAAATACTCTGCATTATTAATCTCACATCACTGTCTGTAGAGTGTTCTTGTGGTGGAGAGGAGCACAGAACACATCATGCGGAAAAGGGAGCCACTGGAACAAACGGAATTGACAATCAGAACGAAGGGCAAACTTTACTTTTTTACCCGAAAAATAAAGAACCTCCTGCCCTGGCATTTTTAGCCAGGGGGAAGGAGAACTGGCAACCCAGTAAGAGATTGGGATGTGTGTCTATCATTCGCTGCAGTGAGTCGCTTCCTTATTAGGGCTGTTCAGCCTGCACCTTGGGCCCTTTTCTTCTCAGAGTGTTGGGGAGATTCCTCGGGAGATTCAGGATGTCATTATCAGAAGAGGGTTCGGAGCCGGCGTGCGCGGGCATGCAGTATTTATATCATGTTCAACAACTAAAGATAAAGTTTGGATCAAAGGCAAAGAATAGCCAGATTAGCTATTATCACATAACGATGGAGGTCGTCCGTGACAGACTATCCAATTAACACATGGAGATTGAACTTGATGGGAAGATTGGAAAACACCCAGTCAGAAAAATTAGACACACGGCTGGATGTTTTGACCCTGACGTCTATAAATATAACATATCTGTCATAGTGAGACGCTGTTCCTGTTCGGCTCCTGGCTCTCCCTCACGCTCCTAGTAATTGCCCAGACTGTCACTCAAACATTTGCCCCATGGCAACATCTCAGAAGAGCTCTAGATTCGTATTTCAGTTCTCATCTGTGACATTAACACCAGCAGGGCATGGTTTGGATCTTGGATACAGCAGGCAAGTGTGTTGCTGGCAGTACCACTGTGGCGATTTGCTGGTCCCTGATCATTTTGAGCAAAAGGGCATTAGGCACTTTTTCATAGGTATAGAGGAACCGTGCTGTACTTAAACCATACTGCAATGACAGAGAAGTTTTGATTTTTCAGTATATTTTTTTTAGGTAACAGTGTTTGACTCGTCAACGGCTCTCTAAACACTATAAAATGGCTGGTCTTCATTCCAAAACGGCTATCGGAAAGATTTTCTGTCAGAGCTGCTTTCGTTATTGTGGTCTTTAATTGTTTATAGTTTGGTTTGAGTATTTTTTTTTCTCTGCGTTCTTTAGCCATACAATGAACCCTTAACCCCCCCCTAACTTATTAGTGCTGGCCTGGTACATCTTTGCATTTCTCACAGCATTAAATATAAATTTGTCTTCATTGAAAATTCCAACTGAAATTTATCTTCAGCCCCAACAGAAAATAGTTCTTGTACATAGTTTTTTTTTATTTCTCCCTTGTTTTTTTTGTGTGTGAACAGTAAGAAAACAGTTACCCATTTCCATGTTGCAGTGACACAGTCGACTGTGGCCTGCTTTCGGCCCTGCCATCCAGTGGCTCAGGTACAAATAGCTTTATTTGTAATGGAAAAACTGTGCGGCTCTTATTTGTGCCAGTTGTTTTACAAGTGTTTTAAAAGAAACACTAATCAGGATCGCCGTGGATCCTTGATAAGTATTAAGGCCTCAAAAAGTATTGAAACGTCTGGAATTTTTAAATGGGTGGCATTAAATTAATTCTAGGCTGAAACGAAGCAACGATATCTGTTCCTGTTTATTTTATTAATTAATTAATTTATTTTTACCCGTTGCACATCACTGACTATAGCACAGGGGCAGTGTGTACCCCAAAGGGCTGTATGCATGCAGTAGAAAGAGAAGAAATAGTGTTGTATGTGTGTAGCTGGTGTGTAGCAGGGAGACTGGTTTCCCTTAAAGCCGCGAGTGTAGAACGGGTAAATTGGTAAACAAGTAAATGCAAATTCAATGGAAGATGGTTGGAGGATGAGAAGTACGTGTTTGAAAAAGACTTTTATGTTAGAGCTGTTGCTCCAATAAATACAGTTTGTGCCTTGTTGAAATGAACTAAATGCTAGGCTATTGAACTATTTGCCGCCGTGACGGTCTTACAGTGTGTATGAAATCGTGCACTTGCGCACTTTGTGTGCGATTTTAGTGCGTAGTGCGCTCACACTGAAAACTAAGTTCAAATTCAGTGCACTGAAAGTACCCGGATGTTGTACTGAAATCAGCCATAAAACTAAACGGGTGCCATTTTGACCACGTTGCAGAGGGGGCGGGACTTTCAGCAAATTTTTGAGTTGAATAATGGCGGCCAACAGTAAAATGCAAGCCCAAGTGGAAGCAACTGGTTAATATAAATGTAAGTAACATTAATAAAATTATTTCACTGATCGCGAGCAAATGTTAGTCCGTCACTTCCGCTAAGTGCAAAACGTTAGTGTTCCGTTTAGGACAGCACTTACCCACAGCAGTGCGCACTACAGAAGGTAGTGCACACTACGCACTAAATCTCAGTGCACTGACGTAAGTGCGCGATTTCGAACACACTCTTAATTTTTCTTCTTAAAGGTCTTGAAAAGGTCTTAAAAGTCATTGAATTTGCATATCAACATGTGCAGATACCCTGGAGAATACCCACTTTCTTGTAGCTGACCCACTATACGCTTTGTGATTAGCTTTTCTTTGAAGGTTGGAAATCTGTCCTGGAAAGTGTGGCATATTATTTGTAAAGGTTCTCTGCTGTACAAAAAGCTCGCTGTGCTGCTCCGTCTAAAATGAAATCGATAAGGCTGTAAAGGATCTGCTGGCCGAATGGCTTGGGCTTGACCAGCTTTAGAACTTCAGTCTCTTCTGTGTACAACTTGCTGCTACATTCCTTAAAAACCCCAAATGATGGAAAACCATATTTCTCTGTTAGTCGCTTGTTTTTTTTTTTAACAAAGTTGCAAAAACATCTTTTTTTTGTGAAAAAAAAAAACATTTATAAGTATGCGTTTGCTTGCTCTAAACAAGCTTATCCTCACCCACTCAAGTGTGTTTGCCTGTTTTGAATGAGGTGCTATAAGAGGGAACCAGTCAACACAGATCTTCAGTCTACAGGCACAGTAACGAAAATAGCATGTTTAATTGTAAAGGATAAAAAGAAATTGGTACATAAACACAAAACAATATGACAGATTAAAGGGTACACGTCTTAACATTTCCTTGTATTTTACTGTTGGTGTCAGACCCTGAGTGGGTTATGGTTTAACTTCTAGTGGGCTGTTAGATTTCAGAACTTCTTTGCATTTTATAGGACATTTAATCAAATGATTTTTAATATACAGCATTTGATATTAAATATACATAAAAGAAAAATATATAATATATACAGTAATAAAAACAAAATAGTAAAATGTATTAAGTATATTATAATTGTATCCACAAAAAGAAAGTTAGGATGGTATGCCAGTTGATTGATTTGGCAAAATGCATGACATTCATAACTGATACATACAGCCCTTACTTTTCAGTAAGTTCAACTTACTGAGAAATCTTGCTATATGAAATTACCCTCTGGTTAAGAAACAAACGCATTCAAAATGGCTCTGCTATCTATTTAAACCACTAGAATGTACAATCAAACTGGGCCTTAAAATTCCAAAAACATCCCCAACAAGGTTCCACTAAAGTAATGGTCTATTCCTCTGTATCAGTAAAAAGATGGAGCTTGCAACCACAGTTGAACAGTGGTGAAACTCATTCAGTGTGAAAAGCATTTGGAATCGTTGCTTTGGGCCAGTTTTTGAGTGCAACCAGTGACGTCCTGTCTGGCCCCCCAGAGAGAGTTTAAGCTCTCCTGCATCATCACTCTTCGGCAAGGGAAAATCTTACCGTACTGCTCTAAGACACACAGCACAGTACTTTACCCTGCTCATGTCACGGTAACTCTATCACATGGTATTTAAGTTTGTATTAACACAGTTAATGAACCAGTGGTGTTTAATTAGCGTTTGAGTTTCACTAGAAGCCATGCTTCTATTCAACTGCGGAATTAAATTTACGTAAAGAACTGAAAAGACCGTTTCAGCTCAGCTCTGTCCAAGAAAATAAACCTCAAACATCAAGTTTGTACTGTTGGGCATACTTACCAAAACTGTCATTCACTTGAATGTGACAACATTTATCCCCTGAAATTTAACCGGTTGTTTTAGTTACCTTACCTGAAATGTATGTATGAGCATTAGCTAATATCTGATTGACTGCCCAACTCCTTAGGGTAGGTTTAAGCTGCTTTTTTCATTTTTATAGTTTAGTTTCTATATATAGAGTGTTTGGTCTGGACAGTGAACTGTATGTTTTGAAAACTTAACAGTGTTTACATGCTTCAATCACTTTAACACAGGTTTGGTTTCCACAGTACTCACCCTTTAATTTTCCAAAAACCTCTGAGTGTGTCTTTGTAACTTAATTATGGAGACACAGTGAATTCAAACTGGCTATTTTTTCAGTTTAGTTTCCATATTTGGAGTGTATCTAGGAATTGACCTGTATGATTTGAAACTTTAATAGTGTTTACGTACTGCATCAAGTGTCTTTACTTCAATTAAACTAGGTTGGGTTTCCACAGTGGGGGCTCTTTAATTTTTTCTTATCTACCAATAACCTTTAAGCATGTCCCTTCAAGCTGATGTCCCTCTGGTGTGGAGGCATGACTTGTGTTTGTCCCCACATAGTGCTAATGGCATAATGAGAAGATCCTTTTAAGTGAGACGCACAGGGCTTGAAGGTGGCTTCTGCATTTACTGATGACTGATGAAAGTGCTTCTGTTGATCTAACTGCAGATTGCCCTCCGCTTGGCTCTTTGAGAAGCCTGCCCTTTTTGTTTAATCCCATCAACAAGCTTTGAGGGTTGGGCTTGATTGATCTCTGAGGCCCAACAGACCCAGGTTTGTGGGTACGTTCATAACACTTGTCTAATGCAAAAAGCATCCCTGTGAAAGAAATGTCTGTATGTTCCAGGTCTTTGGACTTCTGCTGTGAAATGTGTGGCTGCTCCATGCGTTCAGCCCTGCTGGCACTTTCTCCCAACAGCGACCGCCAGCCAGCCGATCGTCAGGCTCAGCAGCTCGCCCAGCAGATCAGCTTTAAGGTACCAAATCCTTCACCCTCCCCAACACACACACAGATGATGTTTAGATTTGAAATATAGCAAAAATTGGCAAAAAGCGTGAAGTGTCACAATTTATTTCTAAAGAGAATTAGTGGTTAAAAGGTTTTTGGTTCATTGGAGCAAATACAAATGCGTGTCGTTTAAACCTGGTAACTCAGTTCTTAGTCTTTATAAATTCAGATTAATTTCAAACTGTAACTTAAAACTTTTCTTATGTGGTGTGTTTTTATAGTACCATTTTCCAATCACTCCATGTCTATGCACAGACTGGTTTTTGTTACTGTACTTTTAAGACTGATATTTGTAAATGACCTCTGTTCACATTAGTTGTCTTGTATTGTTCCTCTTTCAGAAGTCACAGTGAATAGGTGGCGCTAAACTGCTGTAGTTTGAATTGATGCATATAGACAAATGCAAGTGTTTTTGTGACATAAAGAACAGCGAATTCAAAACTAGCTTGTTTTGAAGCGTAATCTCCTTATATGAACTGTATGAATAGAGTACATTTTGAAACTTGAACACTGTTAGCACTCTAAATAAATTTTTTTTTTTGTCTCACTAAAGCCAGAAAAATCAGTAGATATAGGCCCTTTAAGATGTTTTATTCAATATTACATGTTTTTTGGGAATACCAAGAACTAGGACTGAAAGATGAATCATTTTCATATCAAAATCAAAGTCTGAAAGAGTGCAATGTTCAAATCGTAAAAGCTGCAATTTTAATAGTTTTCAGCATGATTCAAAATTCATTGTTCAAAAAAAGTTTTAATTGGATACATTTTGCCTAAAAATTCAGAGCTCGTGAAGAGACAGTCTGGCATTTAAGCCTCAAGTTTGAGAAAAATAGATGTGCTAGTCTTCTTGGTGAAGAAAAGATCTGGATCTGGGAACATTCGATTACATTTAAATTATACTTTCTTTCTACTTTTTTCTCAAATTTCTCCAAGTTTAGCCCAGTTATGCTCAAATCAATGCATTGTTATGGACAGGTTTCTGCATGGCAATGGACTGGGTTTAGCATGGGCACTCTGACCAGTCTGCAGCCCTATAACCACTATGGGCTTCTATCTTAGCCAGCTCTAGCCTTTTCAGCAATTTGTGCTATAGTAGACGAGGTCTCCTTTTATGTATCAGTGGACCTTGGGAGCCATGACCCTGTCGCTGGTTCACCAGGTGTCCATCTTTCGATCACCTTTAGTTGATACTTACCATGGCATACCAGGAACTCCTCACAAGATCTACCAGTTTGGAGATTCTCTGACCTCGTCATTTCACAATTTGACCCTTGCTGAAGATCTTTGCCCTTACTTTTTCTAACACATCAGTTTTAAAAACGGACTCATCTCTTGCTGTCTGATATATCCCACCCCTTGACAGGTGCCAACAAGATAATCAATTTTAATCACTTCGTCTGTCAGTCCTTTTGATCCTGCGGCTGGTCAGTGCATGTACACATTCATTTATATGCTCATTTACTTCACCCTTTTACTGTTCTTGATGTCAGTTTCTGTTTCAGTTAAATATATCATCTTGAATTATTGGTGCGCACTAAGCACTTCTAATGCTACAGTCAAATGCAAACACTGTCAGTCCCCTCTACATACAGCCGACATTACTGAATACACTTCATCGCAATCCCACATCTTAACACATTCACTCTCGCAGGTCTGTTATGGGCACCATTCACGGTGAAGCTTGCATACGCAGAAACACAAACGCACGTTTTAGTTTAGCCGAATGCAAGATGAGAGTAGCATTGACTCAGCGGTCTGAGCCAGTGGACTTGCCTGTTTCCCATCTTACACATGTTCCGTCTGTGTCTCTTTCAGCCTGTCCTCACTGACTCCTTCTTTTCCCCTCTTCCCAAGATCACCCCTCCTCGGCGCCCTGCTGTGATTACTCAGAATCACATTACTGCCTCTCCTTTTTTTTCCCTCAGTGGATCTGTTTTAGGGAGGGAGAGGAAGAAAGTGAAGAGAGAGAGAGAGAAAGAGGGATGCAAGGACATTCAATTACAGTGAGTCTTTTTTGTGCTTTTCTGTAGGCTGAGTCAAGCACATTGTCGGTGGCTAGTGGGAGTACAGTGTCGGAGAGTGACAGAAATACTGACCAACAAGAGGAGAACTCCACATCAGAAGTCCAGGATAGTGAAACAGCGGCCCAGGCTGAACAGGTGGGTCCAAATGGTCTTTGCAAGCTCCTGTCCTGTGGGACACTAGCTTCCAGGCCTGTTAAATTTTAAAACCTCTTCCCTCTATCCCAACCACTGTTCCTGTGTTCCTGGCTGAGTTTATATGAAATGTATATCATTTGTTTTTTTTTTAAATGCTTATGGTTTACCCAAGTCCTGTGCTGCATTCTTAAGATGATGTTTCTAATGAAATCACAGTTTACATTCTCATCACCCTTATATGTGAATGATGTTCATACAAAGATCAAACACCGCACAGTGGGGCACTTCTTCTTTGACTTAATTTTCCTAATGATGATACAGACAGTGAAAATTAACAGCAGGAAGTACTCATATGCCTTTAATAGTCTGCTTTTGCGTTTTCGGAGACAATAATTAATAGTTTCAGATCCCCAGTCAGCTGCTTGAACAAGTCTATGGCTGCTTAGTGTAACACACTTGAAAGATTTAAAGAGTCATATCATTTATTACACTCTGAAATTGGTAACACCTGCCTTGAATTAAGGCCTAATGAATCAATATGCACACGTCACGTTTGGTTTATCTTCATATACAATTAAGAATATTAGATGAACGATGAAATAAAATGAGTAAAGTAGCACTTTCGAAAGGTTTGCATTTTCTGTATTTCAGTATAAATAGGACCTAAAACAGTATCAGATTTTAATATTTCAAAATATGAAAACAGTCCCAAAATTAGAGAGTGAGACAACAGTCATTTTAAATTATTGAGGCAAATGGTCCACTATTACAGTTCGGTCAGTAGCAAAAGTCTGTGAAATGTTAGGCTTACCAGTTAGAGTCAGGAGTTACCTGTTTCAGTAAATGGGATGACACTCTGGTGGGCACCTTCATTTACAGTATTTAAAGAAGTAATGGCACAAACAAAGGAGGTTTTTGAGAAGCTTCAGAAAAAGAGATACTGATGCTCTGGAAAGGATTACTGAAACATCACTAAAGACTCTGGGCTCAGCAAACAGATCATGTACTTATAGAGGAAATTCTTGACCATTGTGACACAGGTATACATGTCAGGGTTGCAAATTGAAAGCCACTTCTCTCCATAAAGAACATTGCTGTCCATCTACAGATTGATGAAGTGGACAAGCCAGAATGCTATTGGGAAAATGGTTTGTGGATGGATGAGAGGTTTAAATGAGAAAAGGAGAACACCGCAATCCATCATAAGAACCATATACCATCTGTGAACTTTGGAGTGTTGGTTGTATCATGATTTGGCTGAGTTTTGCTGCATCTGGTCCAGGACAGCTTGCCATTATTGATGGAGCAGAGAATTCTGAATGATGCCAGTGATGTCAGGACATCTGTCTATGAATTGAATCTCAAGAGAATGTGGGTCTTGTAGCAAGACAAAGACCCTACGTATACAAGTCCTTCTACCAAAGAATGGTCAAAGTTGTGGTAGGACCTAAAGCGAGCAGTTCATCTGAGAAAAGAGAGGTGATACTATTCTGTACAGAGGTTTGGGATAGATTCCTCCAAGCTATTGTGTAGGACTGATCAACATTTACCAGAAAGGTTTAGATGCAGTTATTGCTGCACAAAGGGGTCACAGCAGATACTCAAAGCATGGTATTCTTTTTGCTACTCACAGATATGTTGTAACATATAATTTGTTGAGACTAATCATTACATATAGGGCCAAGTATAATATTTTTGTCTCATTTTGTTTCATTTACATTTACATTTACATTTACGGCATTTAGCAGACGCTCTTATCCAGAGCGACGTACATCAGTGCTTAA
>JBBPDB010000153.1:15588859-15613496 GCA_037974465.1 Brachypetersius altus | reverse complement strand
ATATAATATTGATATGTATTGATGAGCTTGGTCTTGAATTTCTGCTCTGATGTTGTAGCATGCTCAGCCATGCACCATCATATTAAACTGAGGGCCGACATGCAGTCCGATGTGCACAGCAAACGTCGTTAAGCACGGCCCACTGAGCCTCGGTGCTGCCACTAAATGAAGTCAAGGTACTTTGGCCCCCTTTACGTCAGAGTTTGTTGGAGACCTTGAGACGGAACCACAAAGACACATTCATTCATGCTTAGTGACCCCTTTCACACACAAGCGCGTGCACACGCAGGGGCAGGTAAACCGATTCTCACTGGCTCAACTGTGAAACAATGAACCGTGCGACCCTGGGAGCATTGAAGCTATGTTGTGTTGTGTTCTAATGCTTGGCCACGTGCTGGTAGCATGGTAATTAAATTAAAGCGGCCTTCTGTTCTTGCTCGCAAATTGGACTCAAAACTGTCATCATGATGTTGTGTAAGCCTCCATGTGGGAGGACAACCAAGGATTATATTTAATTTGGATCTTGGCATTTTTTCTGGGGGGAACACAACAATATTAAAGCATACAGTATGTATAAATTCAGTCAGTTGCTCTTGGCCTGAAGGGTTTTAAGTATCGTTCCCAGCAGTCTGTGCCATTTTGCTACAGGCCTAAGCTAGCCTTTTCAGAATACGGGAAACCACTGGCCTAGTGTTGATTGTATTGGTGCTAATGTTCACAAGAGGCCATGGAGATTTGCTGTTATGTAACATGGTAAGGAGGGAGCAGAGGAGATCCAGCCTCCCCGGGGGAATTGAGGATGGTGCAGTCCAAGCGCTTTGCCTGGTGACAGAGTGAGGACTTGACCAATCAGAATACCTGATCTGCCATGGCTGGGGCACATTCTGTGATCTTGGCAATTGTGAAAGCAATCAGGCCAACAGATGGTAATATTGCCCAGTTTTTGGAAGGCAGGAACTTGGCCTGATTTTTGTCACTATTATTACTTCGTTGCTGGTTTTATGGATCTAAATTAAATCATTTTGAGCCTCTTGGGCTCAAATGGACAAAATGTGTGGAAATAGAAAGGCTTAAACACAGACAATTCCTGAATGGAACCGCTGGAAACATCTATAAACATTTTTATGTGGAGGTTCTTTAAATGTCAAAACTGAGCTTCACATTTTTGTCTAATTTATAAAAATGTTTCTGTGGTAATATCAACATGAAATGAAAGGTTCTTCTCGATTTTGGTAGGAGGGTAAAGGCTAGCACATGCTTCCACTGAGTTCAGGAAATGCCACTGTTACATTAGCTGATGGACATCTATTTGTTTGATGGGGGGAAATTTTAAATTAAACAAAGTCATTCAGAGATGTGAAATTGTTAATTGTAGAGAAACTTAGACCATGTAATTACAATTTCATGCAACAGCTTTATGGGAAAGGGCTCTTAGAGGCAGCAGATGTCTGGTTTCTATCACCACCATTGTGAACGAAGCTGTAAGTTTATCTGGAACAGAGCATTTCATATCAATCCACTCTGAATGGCTTTGTTCCCGTCTTAATTATGATTCAGCTGCCTTTCAGAAGTCGAGGCATTGATAGAGCACAAAATCGCAATAGGCTGGGAGTCTGCAGGTCCAGAGTTAGAAATATATTGAAAGGTTTCGGAAGAGCTCTCTTTCATTGACATTCACAATACTGAGTTTTGCACAGTCAAAGGTCCCGCTAACCTGTATGTAAAGGGTATGTCCTTATGAAAAAGGTCAAAGCATCAGTCTTGAAGTCACTAGTCTTCGTTAAATGTTAGAATAACCGTGCTGTCCTACGGCCGGCTTCCCCAGACCATATGAGAACCATCAGAAGATAAATGTTGTTCCAGCACTCTTAAAACTAAGTTCTTGGCTTGGATGTTCAGTTCTGAGAAGAAAAAACTTTACCTAGGTCCTTCAAACTTTCACACAGGCACTTGTTTAGAAAAAATACCGAAAGGTTCTTTAAGGAACCCAAAATCAATCTTCTATCTAAAAACATAAAGACATTATTATTCAAGAGTGTACTGCTGTGAAGTGTCTGACCTTTACAATCCTTGCTTTTCCCTCAGGACTTCACCATGACTCTGTATCTGAGGCACTACTGGAAAGACGAGCGATTATCCTTCCCCAGCACCACCAACAAGAGCATGACATTTGATGGGCGTTTAGTGAAGAAGATCTGGGTTCCTGATGTGTTCTTCGTCCACTCCAAGCGCTCCTTCATCCACGACACCACCACCGACAACATCATGCTCAGGGTTTATCCTGATGGTCACGTTCTGTACAGTCTCAGGTGAGAAGATACCCAAATCTGAATCAGCTTAGATGTCAATTGTAGTGCCATTGTAATAGCTTGACTCTCAAAAGCTGTATTATAAAATTCTTTAATATAACCACACACTTCATCTGAATTCTGTACTAATGTAATTTAAGTAATGCAAAAAAAAAACCCCAACATAGCATGAAAGCCTGCACTCATAAAAAGGGAACTTCCAGAGATTCACTCTAAAAATGCTATCAAGTGTTAAAAAAACTCCAGTGGAAGTTAATATAAATTGTTTTTGGACCGTTCTTTTGGGGGTTCTGTTGAAGGTAAACACATGAAGCCACCGCATCTTTTCAAACTGTCACTGGACAGTGTAGCGTTCATGGAGGAGAACACTAAATAATCACCAATTCTGTTACAAAAGCTAACTGACAACCGTCCTGGCCAGTAATGGGGTAGAGAGAGGACTCATGGTCATGAATGCTGGGGAGATCAAACTCATAATAAACCAATGTTTAGTTGGCCCTATTATTGGTTGAGCTTTTGTTTTGTTTTTTTTTTGGGGGGGGGGTGGGTTGGGGTTAAAAAAAAGTGAACCACTCGTAGATTCAAGAGAGATTTTTCCATGGTTAAATGGTGTTAATGGTCTCTCATGGCCTATTGCTTTATCTTGTGAAGTGGCCAACTTTGTAGAAAAGCTCATATTGTTATTGTTAAGTGTCACTCTATCTGTTCTGAGACAGTAATTGTTAGCTTACTAGTTGCATCACAGGGAGGTAGAGTGTTTAAAGTGGCACCATTAAGATGGAGTGCTGGAGTTCCTGTGGGAAACACAACTTTGTTCGAATCTGAAGAGCATGTTTTAGAGGCTGTGCTATGAACTGATTGTGCAGGATTTTAAAGTTTTTTTGAAGCGTTTCTAAGTAGCCGGTTATGCCTTTTAATCAACACTTATCCTTTAATACCCATTCAATGGTATTTTAACCTAAAAAAGCTGGACAGTAAGGTTAACTTTTAGAATAAAAATGACAATTTTCACAATGTGGCATCATTTCTCAAGTTGTAGTTAAACATAAAACACATAGGAGTCACTGTGCAGGGCTATCGCACATTTTAGCTCAGCCTCTCTTTTTGGTTTGTGCTAACTTTCAAATTATTATCTAATTGTTATATAAAATAAGACCCATGTTTGTCAGTTATAGTATTTTGCTTACTCCAAATAAGCAGTGGGGTGGGGGTGGGGCTGGGGGTGGCGGTGGCGTAGTGGGTAGGATACTTGTCTCCAGACCAAGAGGTTGTGGGTTCGAATCCTACCTTCAGCACTATCACCACTGGGTCCCTGAGCAAGACCCTCAACCCCAAGTTGCTCCAGGGAGAGACTGCCCCCTGTAGGTAGGGAATGGAAGTCGCTTTGGATAAAAGCGTCTGATAAAATGCCGTAAATGCAAATGTAAATACAAACACGTTTGAATCGAGCACAAAAGGGCCCCACTACAAGCACAGGCTGTAACAGCTGGTGAATTACAAAATAATTTATTGAGGCATATTAGTTTTATATATTTTAAAGGACATGTGCTTTTCTCTTATGCAGGGTGACGGTAACGGCAGCATGTAACATGGACTTCAGTCGCTTCCCCCTCGACTCACAAACCTGCACACTTGAGCTGGAGAGCTGTAAGTGCTTACAAACACTACATGGTGGATAAATCCCTGAAATGTTGTTATGTCCATTATATTTTAATTTGTGTTAATTGTGTCTTTTCTAGATTCTGAATGAACTGAGAGGAAATCATTTTAGATTTTATAAGAAATCATAGAACAATAGAACATAAGTTTAAGATTCCTTTAAATGATAAAGTTGTGCTGTCTGTGTCCAGATGCCTACACAGATGAGGACCTGATGCTGTATTGGAAGAGCGGAGATGAGTCTCTCAGTACAGACGATAGGATTTCTCTCTCCCAGTTCCTCATTCAGAAGTTCCACACCACCTCAAGGCTGGCCTTCTACAGCAGCACTGGTACTTCTTCTCACCATCTTCTATAAACAGCATGGAGAGTGATTGTGCAGCTTAAGCAATTCCCTGTTATTGCTAGATGATTGCTATGGTGTTCCAGGTGGTTACTGCAGGAATTGCTGGGTGATTTCTGTGATATTCCAGGAGTTTTAAGCTGTTGCTTAATGGCTGTTGTCATATTGCTATTGCTATATGTGATTGCTATGGTATCCCAGATGGTTCTTATGAAATTGCTAAGTGGTTGCTATAGTATCACATGTGATTGTTAGGGTACTGCGAGGTGGTTGCTATGGAATTCCAGTAGATAGAGTTGCTGTTGAATCATGACAATAATGATGATCATGATGATGTGTGTGTGTGTGTTTGATATTAATTATTCTATCTATCTATCTATCTATCTATCTATCTATCTATCTATCTATCTATCTGTCTGTCTGTCTGTCTGTCTGTCTGTCTATCTGTCTTTCTAGATACAATGCATATTAAATGATATGTGCTATGTCAGCTAGATGGCTACCTGCAGAATGTGTATTTACAGCACTCAAGAAAGGTCCTTGGGTGATGTAAAGTTCGTTTTTGACAGTTTGCTTAAACACTCATTCCTTTATTTGCTGTGACACCACTGCACTTGGTTGGATTGACATTAAGCTGTTGTGGCAGCACTTGGGGCTTCAGCTTGCTACGATTTTTGTCTGTGGGAAAGTAATGCTAGCAGTATTTTTATGCTGTTGAGCTAGCGACCGTCACCTGATACTGAGACGCTTTGGTTATGGTCTTCAAATTCCTTCAAATAATAGTCCCAATCTCTGACAGCTGCAGTGTTTCTTCTGTGTTTGTTTAGATGTGGATTGAAGTAGTGCTTGTAGTGTTCTTACGCTCTTTATCTTGCATTTTCCAGGGCTGGCTTATGAAAAGATATTGGTCCTCAAATAATAATAATCAAAAGCAGACAGCTGCGTTGTTTGATTTTTTTGTACCCCCTCCAGTGACAGCATTTGTTTGTTCAGACCTTCAGACATGGCACGAACGACACATCTGTCAGATTGTGCTAATTCCCCAGCGGCAGTGCAGATGTATTTTGACCCAAACTGTACAAGTTTGAAATCCACATACAGTAAAACTCAGTCCCAGTGAATACTAAAAGCTTCGTGTTTTTGCCTTTAAACACTCTGTGACATGTTTCTCTTCGCTTTGTTCCTCTCCTTCAGGTTGGTATAACCGCCTGTACATCAACTTCACCCTGCGGCGTCACATCTTCTTCTTCCTGCTGCAGACCTACTTTCCTGCTACTCTGATGGTCATGCTGTCCTGGGTGTCCTTCTGGATCGACCGTAGGGCCGTCCCAGCCAGAGTCTCTTTAGGTACCAGACATTAAAACCGAGTTCTCACTCATTGGATAAAATATCTTTCAAATGTTACAAATTTTTATTTCAAATGTTAACTATTTTCAAGAGCAGTGTTGCTAAATCTCAAGGCCCAGTGTTTCAGACACAAAACAGACATATTCTGCATTTGTGTTGTTCAAGGAACCAACAAAGGAGCCATAATGTGCCATTAATGGGCCATGTAGGAAAAAAGTTATCCTAAAGGAAACTATTGGTCTCTACTGGTAGCTGTTATGCCAGTTCCCATTAGGATGGCAAACTGTAACGGCTCTAATGAGCCAGCAGGAACATGCCGGAAGAATATTTACCAACACGGTAACATTTTCAACTGTACTTTCTTAACAAGAGGCGATTATATAGTAGTGCAATGTTTGGTAACATGGGGCAGCTGGTGGACTGACGCTTAGGTAGTTAAGCCCCGTGGGTTATGGGTTTGAATCCCAGAACTTCTAGTGGCACCACTAAGGTACCCTTGAGCAGGGTACTGTCCTCACACACTGCTCCCTGGGAGCTGTTTTCCTGGCTGTGTTTCACTGGTTCACTGGACACTTTACACATTTACTGAAGGGCAGGAGTCATAAGACTACATTACACCTACATAAGCCCTTTATTTCAGTTAACATAAACATTTCTGAAGGTTTTTCCAACAAGCGTCAGTTGGCTACTTAAATTCTACTTATAAAAATGTTTTTCACCTTAGAAAATGTCTTTCTGTCATTGAAGTTTGAGCTTGCTCCACTATTTCACTGAGCCTTCACAACTTCACGGGTGGGCAGTTAGTAGGTGGCCCTGTGCTCAGTTTGAGGTCCTCTGTGCAGCTTTATTGAATTAAGCATTTATTTGAGCTGCATCATGTGTTTAAAGCAGTCTTTGTGCTGGCTCGGAGTGTCCAAACTGAAAATATGGTTATAAATGATTCTTTTTGTCAAGGGTGAGGTTTAATTAGGCATTTCATTATGCATGAGTTACCTTACCACTTTCCCTGTCTGTGAACATAAAAACCCAAGACAGTAAAGGAAAACAAGGAATTTGGAATGGGCAAAGGGGTTTGATGTAGCGGCACATTCTGTTTTATTCTCAGGGGCTGAAAGCTGAAGACACAAATGCCTTTCTAAACCCTTTCCTGTATCATACCCTCTGACTTTAATCTGTCAGTTGAGCTCTCGATACCATACACACAGCACAAAACTGTGAAGCCCCATGACAACATTTCACCACAGGAGAGGAGTAGGCTCCATTGTGAGCTCGATTTGTATTGATTGAAGAAATTATATGTGACATTCTCAACTGGGGCCTAAAACTAGGTTCAAACCACCAGCAGTGACCATTCTAAAACTACAGAGGTCTCACTGACTAGAATGCCTTTTAAATTCTTTCTTACCATATGATACTAAAATTGAATGTTAATATAAAACATCTACCAACGTTTGAATGAAAGAAATAAAACAGAAAATGATTTGGTCCTGATATTCTAACTGGAGTGGTGGTGACCTAGTGGGTAGGATACTTGCCTCTGGACCAAGAGGTCATGGGTTTGAATCCTACCTTCAGCAAACCACCACTGGGTTTGCTCCAGGGAGACTGTCCCCTGTAGTTAGGGAATGAAAGTCCCTTTGGATAAAAGCATCTGCTAAATGCCGTAAATGTAAAGGCAGTGAAAACACATAATGGATGTAGACTATATGAAATAGACTATACAGGTGTTGTTGTAGAACCTGCTGTTGTCATGCACGCCAGTTCACGTGACCTCAATAGGCACCAGAAATGACTCACATCAAGGTATATAAACAGGAAGAAGTTAAGTGTCTGCACACAGACATTAAAGTTTCACTCTTCATGTTGCCCGTGTCGTCCAACTCTCTCCTCATCGGTACCGTGAGTACTCCTAGGTTCGCCTGAACCGTTTATTACCTTTCTGTGTGTGTGTATGAGAACGCGGATTCCTTGCTGGGAATCCTTACTCCTATCGGAGCGTTTTCATAAAAAACGTGTAGTTTATCTGCTCCTTCATGCCTTCCGTGACTGGGCTCATCCGCTACGCGACAACTGGGCAAACATACCAGTCATTTGTGTCTAATCCCTTGACAGCTGTGTTAATAAGAAACCAAAACCTTTTTCCAGCTTTTATATGGCAATGTGTGCTGGATGGGCATCCATGGAAAGTTTGTGTGACTGGTTGAATAAGCAAATGATCGAACAGCTAGATGACAAGCGCTTGCTTGCTAGGTTAGACTAGCTTGCTAGGTTAGCTTTTGCTCAGTCATTAGCTGGTAAACTAACCACTCAGTAAGTTTATCCAACTCAAACACCTTAAAATGAATACTCTTTTATTGCATTAGCATATTCTCACACAGAAAGAGACAGGTAAAGATGATAAAGGCTCATTTCTGTTTTGTTCCATTTTGTGTTTAGGGCACACATTTGCCTTCAAAGCCATTCAGTTATTCGATACATAGGTAAACATCTTTTAGGATAAACTGTCAATGAGAAAAAGCAGATAAATCTGATGAGCTTGGAGTGTGATTTTTGCAAACGTTAATCAGAATACACTGAAATGGACCAGGACCTGCTGCTGAAATGTTGAAATCCTACAGGATGTAGTTCTAACCCTAATCAAACACACCTGTGTCTGGAGGCACCCTAGTGTGTGAATGAGCTGACACAGGTGCTTCTGTGTGAGACTGTCACAACAGCTTGCACATCCTGTGGCACTGCAAGAGACGGATTACCTATCCCTGACCCAGTTGATCAGTCTCCACTCAAACTGCACTGGCTGCAGAAACTCTTACTAAAGTTCTGAAAAAGCAAAGAACAAAGAACAATGCAGTATTAACTGCGGTTTTAACTGCAGCCCTGGCTGGCCATAGCACTGCAGACATGTTCCTCCTCATTAAACATCGCATTAGCTAATTAGCAAGGCCTTTATGAGTTAAATTCAGATTGTATAAGATTGTTAAACCCATCTCTGTGGAACTGTGGCCCTGATGGAAAAAGGTTTAAGTCAAGGTCCACAATTCACTCTTATAACCAAGCACATTATGTATTAGCTCCCTATTAATTACTGGAATAATAAGCCTTAAGATGAAAAGGCGCCATTTTCTCACAAGTGAACACACCACAACATAGTTCACAGTGAGAAACTGTTCTCTGCATTTCACCCATAAAAGCAGTGAGTAGCCAACAATACAGTGCCTGGGGAGCAGTGTCTGGGGTGGTATCTTGCTCAAGAGTACCTCATTGGTGCAACTGACAGTCCAGGGATTTGAACCCATGCTCTTCTGATCACAGGGGCAGCTACCTAGCCACTAGACCACTAGACCCTAAATGTTTGTTTCGAGCTTCATTTGTCCTCACTTGAAGTCCCGAAGCGCACAAGAACTCCATTGCCATTGACGCCAACACATCTTCCATTCCATTGGTGACGCAGCACCTGGGGAGGAGTGTGGGTGGATGGTATTTTGCTCAAAGGTACATCAGTGGTGCCATTGGCAGTCTTGGGATTTAAACCCACAACCTTACAGGGGCAACTCCCTAACCAGGCTTCCAGCCGCTAGGTGATAACTTGCAGTTAATAACTATTGCTCTTTTGTTTCATCGTCAGGCATCACCACGGTGCTCACCATGTCCACCATCATCACTGGAGTGAACGCCTCCATGCCTCGAGTTTCCTACATCAAAGCCGTGGACATCTACCTGTGGGTCAGCTTTGTTTTTGTCTTCTTGTCTGTCCTCGAGTACGCAGCTGTGAATTACCTGACCACGGTAAAGGATGGAAAAGAGCGCAAACTAAGGGAGAAGGCAAAAGAGCAGGTAACATTCATGACTGTGTGCTTTTGATGTGAAAGAGTAGACTTTATCAAAAATAATAAGGCAGCTCACAAGCTAACTTTTTTAAAATACCAGTGCATTATGGGATAGTGATGTTGTATGAAAACTGATTAAAATGCAACTAGGAGGAGATTGAACCTCAGTCACAGCCCTCCTTCCTTAACTCAATGTCAGTAATGCTTTCCATTACAGTCCTAGTTATAGGTTCTAAACTAGTTTAATGTAAGGTACAAACTCTCTCAAAGTGCCAGGTAATTTTTTAGTGATATGATAGAATGTGCTGTTCGTTTTTGTAAAATTGTTGTGAATTTCAAGACAATTTAGCTAAATTACAACAAAATTGTGTCACGTCCCCAGTCGGACTAGAAGTATGGGGACTTCTATGTTGACACTGGGTGTGGTCTAATCTGTGGTCAGCTTTAGGCAGAAGGGTTTTCAGCTGGACAGGGATTAAGGAATAATTATGTTTGTTTTGTCATTGGTCTTTGATTTGTGCACTTTTGTGTAAAGTTGTTTTTCTTTTAGTTTAACTTTGTCAGTCCACCCTCACATTTCCCTGAGTTGTGTTGGTTCAGCTTAAATCTTGTTTTTGAGCTTTTGCCTCTTTTGTTTAGTATTTAAAAATAAATTCACTTAAGAATAGAAGTCTGCGTCTGTGCCTCCTCTTTGGATGGGGATGGTCCATGTGTTACAAATTGCTAAAACATTCTAGTTATTAAGTTAATTATAGAGATTGAAAATAGTTATTATTTAAAAGGTGAACTTTCAAACACAGAAAAGTAAACTAGGTAGTTATGTGTAGTACAGTGTATGGAAAAAATACATATAGCTTGTACTTGACTACGTACTCCTATATTGTAAAATAAAACACTTTGGTCTTTGCCATTTACTTCTCTGCTAAAATGTGTGCTTCTACAGTAAACATAGTCTGATTGTATTTCTACTTAGCACCATGTCATTCTCTGTAATTATTAGTTAATAATTAATTGCATGGTTCTTTGGAGTTCGGATCTCATATTTACCCAGTTATACCTAGTAAAATAAAAGAATTCAGCTCTTGTAATGGGATTGTTTTAAATATCAAATCAAATCATAATTCATTTTACAGGACACTTTTTCAACCTTTCCTTTGTTGTTTTGGCTTTATTGGTGATATATGTAAATGTAAATTTCCTACCAAGCAAAGTGCTGCAACAAATAAACTTCAGATTTGCTTCCATATGTTGGGTTAGTTTAGGGAAATGCATTATTAAAAGACTGTAAATTAGGACCGTATTTTTAAACAGTGATGAATTAAGCCTTTCTGCTGGAAACACATTTCTAACACACAGAGGAAGATGGTGTAAATATTGGAAGTGTGACTGATTACATATTCCACTCAGTTTAACATTCGTCCTACCAACAGTGGCTTGTTTTGCATGGCATATTCTCTATTATTAAAAAAAAACAGGTGTAAATTGCCAGCTCTCAAAGGCATGTTGAAGGGACACAACCTTTAATAATAGCAGCAGACACCACACCTAGGCAGAGGTATGAGTTTCAAATGTACTGGAAGAATATTATCATCAGAATAACACTTGGTGAACTCTCAGGATCAGATGTACCTGCATAAAAAGATACAAAGTGTGCCTTAATATAGTTTTCTCAGCTGGAATAGAATTACACTTCTGTATAATATGTTTGTGGGAAAGGACAGCTATTAACACCTCTAGCAATAGCTATTTTCATTTTTCTGTCTTTTGTCTGTTTGACATCTCTGATATTTCATTGAGCCTTTCGCTCCACAAGACATCAGTCTAGACTACAGTGAATGACTGATATGCAATGAATGAAAAGAATGAAATGCCTTGAAATGTATGTGGGGCTTGGCTCCATTAACGTCCTTTCAGTAATATGTAAGCTGATGTAGGTCCATGCATTTTTCTTTGTTGGTGGTGGGGAGGGTAGGTGTCATTGTGCTGCCTCATACCACCTATCAAAAATACATTTCACAGTCCATGCTTTTCACCATTATGGGTAATTATGGCCTCGGAGTTTAAACTCTACATTGAAGAAAGGGATACATTAAACATGTAACTGATTTAAAAAGTACATCATTTTCACATTTAAATGTGTCATTTCAACAGATGAATTCCATCAACACAGTCTTGTCTTTCTGTCTATTAACTGTGCTGCTGTAATATAGTATTCATTAGGAAATATATGTGTGTGTGTACATTTCATTCTTCAACAAGGTGCTGGGAGGGGTTGTACACAAGCTATTTCCAAAAGTATGGGTTTGCTGTGGGTTTGTGTAATTTTTGCGTTTGTCCTGTATATTGCTGTGTATCATGTCCTTAAATGTGTACAGAACTTTTGGACATCTGTTGTTAATTGAAAAAAAAATTTAATACATTTGTCTACAAAACAGTCTTTTTGCCTTTGCCTTGCAGTCTCTTCCATGTACCTGTGGCCTGTCTCACGGCAGGACCATGATGCTGGATGGGACTTACAGCGAGGCTGACAGTAACAGTCTGGCGGGGTACACTCGTGCCCCTATGCCCTCAGAGGAGCCCCCAGAGAAACAGGAGCGCATGGTGGTCCATCTTTCCCTAGACAACGAGTCCACAGGGACAAAAAAGAAAGGCCTGAAGGGCTTCCGCATCATCCAGAACACTCATGCCATTGACACTTACTCCCGCATGATCTTCCCTGGGGCTTACATTTTCTTCAATCTCATCTACTGGTCCGTGTACTGCTGAACTCCTTCACAGTGGAGAATACAGGCCCAGAGGGAGCTGTAAATCAGGCCGTCACAGTGCTTCTGATTGTGGATACTAGAAGAATCTTTTTGGTGTGTATGAAAAATGAAGGAAGAAACAAAACTCAAGAAAGGTCATTGCTAGTCAACTGGAAATATAATTGGGCTCAAATAACTGGATGTACCTTTTTTTACAGAGGAGCTACGTAGTCTTGAGAAACATTGTGAAACATCTGACATGGCTGTAGGAGACATCAGTGCTTGGACCCCTGACATTTCGTCATAAAGTCTGATTGACGCGACCACAAGATACTTGCTCAAAAGCTCAAATCTACCCAGCAGTTTTTCTTTGCATTCGAGGGCATGCGCCGCTGAGTGGGATTTAGATCAGCCTTTCCTCGGCTTGGCTCACATCTCTCCTCATTTGAATTCCTGGCTCTTCTGACGTCACGCCATGGCTAAGTTGTGCGTGTTTGAACTCTAATTTGTGAACTCTGTGCTTTCTGCAAATGCAGTGGTATTCTCGTGACAAGCCATTCTTGCTTACAGCGGAACTTCAAAACCCATGCTAATTCATACAGAAAGGGGAACGCCACATTTACCTCCATTCAACCGCACCAGCGTCCAATTCATGAGGCAGGTTCATGATTTTTTATTAAGACAGGTTGCTTTTACAGCTACTTATATATGTATTCTTATTCTACAAGACAGAAATTCATCATTCACTTTATTAGAAACACCTACTGTGCCCTTCCTCTCACTAACCGTTTACTCACCTAGACGAGCTCCACCTACCTTACTGGTACACTATGTAGGTGTACAATTACAGACCTCTTTCAAAACCACTGTTCATCATTGGCCAGTTTCTGGCCACAGGACCACTGTGGACCAGATATTGTTTGGATGGCAGGTCATTCTCAGTATAATGGTGGTGTAGTGGTGGCATGGTAGTGTGTGGTACCTCAGGCACAGCAACGTTGCTGGGGTTTGTACTAGCCAAATATTTTTATTTTCAATTAATCTAACAAATTATCTCAAATATTTTAATATTCTAAAAAAATAACAAAATCTGAAGATATGTTTTGCTGTAATTGTTATTGCTGTCACTGTTGTTATAATAATTAATATTAGTAGTAATATCTTTATTATTTTTACTTTGTTTTGTTGCATGACTTCCACTTATTTATGTTACTTTAGTTATGCTGTTACTTTAGTTATTGCTGTCAATGTTGTTATTTAAATTTGAACTCCAGCAAAGCAAAACAAGACTGATAATCATTTATTTTCATAGATAGTATCATAAAAATGAAGAATCTGGCATCATACCACACTTTGATGTGGAGAAGAGCTGAGAAAATGACTTTTTTATAACATCATCTTAAAAAATGTTATTCATTCTTGTCAATAAACCCAACTGATCCAGGTTTTAATCTGCTGAAAATGCTTAGGGGAATAGCTAAACTTTGAACTTTGAAGTTTATTTGGACTACAGCTGAAAGCAGAAAAATTATGTTAATTGATAAACAAATCATTAATAAACAAACATTGAATAATAAAACATAAGAAACTGACCATTGACGCACTAAAAGATATTTAATTTAAACTGTGCATTAACAGATGGGCTACAGTCTCTAACTGTACACCAGGAAGGTGGGCGTTTCTGATAAAGTGGCCGCTAAGTGTATAATATGTCATGAATTGTTGATTCAGCACTTTCTATAGGACCGTTATCTTCCATGAGAAACACATCTCATCTCAGAAAAGGGTTGATGGTTAGAATTCTGATTAGTATTCTGCAAACTGGTTCTAACCACCATAACCTTAATGTTTTAGAGATGCTGTACAGGGCTCTATGTTTAGTGTAGTATTTAGGTGCTACCTATTGGTTGGGTTCTACGTTTTTTCACTTTTACTTGAAATATGTTTGGTTTTTTTGGGGTTTTTTTTTTTAAAACTTTGAGCCTTTTGAGATATGCCTCCATAACTTTGATACCTGTGTGATACTGACGGCTGGTCATGACCTGAAATCATCATCATTATGACTAGCATCATCTATTATGGCGGTGGATAAAGAGAAAGAGTAAATGAATTCTAATGCTTTCGGTGAATTGTGAACGAAATAAAATGCTGTTGTGGAGACCCCTCACTTGCTTAAAATGTATCAAACTCCTAAACTGAAGACAGATGAGCATTAAAATATATTAAAAATGGAAAATCAAACAGCATTTTAAGTATTTTCTTTGTAAAAGAATGTAAAATTAGTCAATTTAATGTTCCATGCTTGGACAATCTGTGGCCCTACATAAACATTTTCTGACCACTGACATAAGTCTACATAAGCATATAAAAAAAAAATTTTCCCCAATAAGCATCCACTGTAATAAAGGCCTTTTAATCCCAGAATTTCAATTTCATCCCAGAAAGTGTCATACATGTTGGAGAAAATCTTTAGAAATGTCTGTGTAGGCATATAACGGCCATGTATCCTCATGAACATCCTGTCAATTCATTCCTTCACTTTTTGCATGTCGCTCTCAGGTGGAGATTGAAAAACGGTATTCTGCAATTTTTTTTCCAAAATGTTACACATAATTAAATGGTCAAGATTAAAAACGTCATTTAGAGTGATTTGATGTGAAATGCTCCATTATAGAATAGTTCAAAGTGGTGTCGATTAGGCAGAAAAGAAAGAAACCTAATTTTTACTGTTTTTACTACATTATTAACATACAAACTCAAATATATAAAAGACAGTTTCCTGGTCTGGATTTAAAAGTGATAACATTTCTTTACATTGTAATGGATGAATTTGAGTACCCTTAACTGTGAAACTTCTCAAATCAGTAGAGAACCTGTTAAAACCCCATTTAACGTCAGCATTCATATATCTTGCTTAACTGACATAACTGACATAAACATGCATATAAACTTCATAAAGGATTATTCTAAGCATCATTTGTCAACATGTTCTGAGGTGAAATAACTTTATGATAACTGACACTTCTTGGAATAAAGCCTTAATTAATCAAGAAAAGGTTTATGTCAATCATGATGACAGGCTCATGGATGAGTCAGGCAGTCATATGAATACAGGCCTTCAGTGACATGTTACCAATTATCTCTGAAGATAATAGTCAGCAAAGGAGAGATATTTCCAGTTTCACAGGGTTGCAGTTTTAGATAAGTGGGTGAAAGTGGTCTAATTGTATATCAGTGATATTTGATAGAATTCAAACTAAATGCACAAAAAGAGCAATGCCACAGAAATACCACTTTTGGTTCCTTATAAAAAAAAAAGTTTAAAAAACATAGATAATTTCTTTTGGGACCCAATGGTTTTTTGGAGATTTTTGATCCCCACCCACATGTTCATTCTTACCAATTCATAGCTAACTAGTAGGATTCCCCAAAATATAGGAAATATATCTGCTTCTTGTTGAACTGTCATTGGATAACTCAATATGCTTGAAGGAGAACCCTAATCGCCAGTTCAAGATTCAAGAGAGATTCATTGTCAATACAAAAATCTACTAACAGATGCACTGAGTGATTGGAGAGAGGGAGGGCCATCCCACTCACCTAGACAGAGCAGGGTCAGCAATGCAGCTTAGACTCCCCATTTTCTGCAGTCGTCTTCAGAATCTCCAGAACTGATAAGCCAAATGAATGAGTGATTGGAATATGAAGCTTCACAATAACAGGAGTGGCCTACACAGCAAATGTTCCTTTGTATTCATTCATTCAGTTTAATGTGCATTTGTTTTTCATTTTTGTTCACCCATACTCACACTCGTTGTCTGTGGCAGAATTCAGGTGCAGCCCCTTTTTGGAAGAGATGCTGAAGTCCATATCTGCTTTCACCCCTGAGTGTTTCTTCTCTTGGTTGTCCAGCATGCTTGCCAACCCCTAAGAACAGTCAGGCTATACTATTATAACTGGATAAAAACATGATGAATGTATGCCTCTTTTTTATTTGCAGGTACTCCGAAAGGATGAACAGGCCTGAACTACACTGAAAGTATAATGCATGAAAATCTATTGTGAAAATGATGCTTCTGTAACTGCTCTTTTCTTCTTTTTCTAACGATAGTGACTCCTAAATAAAGGTTTACGTCTCTTTTGTGATGTGTATGGTGCCAGTATTTACAATCATCTCAGAAAAGCACAAAAACACATCTATAAATATAATCGATGGCTGTAGGAGTGTGGGAGGGGTTTATTTTATACTGGAAGGGATCCCTGGCTGAAAAAGACTCATGCCACTAAGTCAGTGTCATATCTAGGACTTCGAGAGGGCCTGGAGTGATGTTTTCTCTCTCCAAGTTTCTCCATTGTTTAATTCCAGGCAGTTCCTAATTATGTATAATATTTTATTCTAATATAATGTGATGCATTAGGCCTTCAGTTCGGCTCCTGGAGGCATAACAAATGGAAGCACTCACTTGGCTAAATGTAACTACAGTACATACGATGGAGGAGAAAATTCTCACTGTATAACTTCCAGTTGAGTGTTTCAAGAGTTTAACCTTTTTGTGCCCAACTAAAACAACTCATGCTACTTTTACTCTTAACAGTACCAATACTTGTAGACATTAAATTAGTAGTGGCATGATACCACTACTACTATGATACTGATACTTATCCTTCACCGCAACCTCACGTATCTTATACGGGTACCAATCCAGTACTGACCTTTTCTCTTCTAACAACTAATGATACATGTGCGTAAAATACTGGGGCTTAAAATGACTCCCTACTTCCTGTATAATGCACTATGTAGGTTATAAAATTTTAGTTTCTACACCCATATAGTGCAAAATGTGTACAATAAGGATTCCTGCACACACTGCTGAATCACCAATGGCTCTTTGTTATGCTGGGTGTACACTGTTTTGTTCTGTCCCAGATGAAAGATAACAGTCGTGAAACAATTGTGTTGATTTCCTTGGCTGTGCCTCCTAATCGGTGGTCCTACGGCGTACTGTGGGAGAGGTTCAAAGACGCTCATAATCACAGCAACCTGCAATAATTTCCTGACATAGTCAGAAATTTAGGAAGACCATCTCACAGTATGTGTGCAGCTATGACCTACGTCTACTAACAAGCCACTAAAAACGCAACATGAAATGACATATTTATCATCAACGTGACAATAGTGTGCAAAACCCAAACAGTATGAAGGAGAAATGAAGGACTACTGGTACGTGGGACACCAGGATGTTGTTTGTGACACATTTGTGTGCCTCTCTTTACATGTCGCTCCATGTTTAGTTACATCTTTATGTGATTTTTTTATCTGTTCCAGTGATTTTTACCACTATTAGAGTATCATACTATCATACTCCCACTTTAAATGCCCTAAGCATGGTGATTCAAACAAAAGCCTTAAAAAAGATATTAATATTAATGATATTATTCAAAATCATTAGGCCTAGAAGGCCCTGAGTGTTCCCCAATGTTACGTAGATACTGAATGGTCACTGTCTGTGTTTCCCTCCTAAATATCTTGTTACGCCAGTCTGTGTGACAAAAGCAATACGATTGGCACTGAGATAATCCCAGGATAGAGCATTCATTTCTTCCCCCTGAAGGAACCCAGTGGCTGTTTTATTGCTGAACCCACAGCACAGAGATAATCTCTGCTTTTGTCGTACATTCCTTCTCAGAGATGCCAATGGCATGAGGTGTTTTTTTTATTACTGTTATTATTGTTATTCTCATTACTAGCATCCTTTGAAAATCTGTGCCTCTCAAAGAGAGATCTCATATACAAGCCTTCCACTTAAGTCCATAATCCATATTTTAGACAGCATTCTGAGGGTAAAACGCCTAATCCCTCCAACAAACAAATCATATTATATGCCGTTCAAAGGAGTCCTCGAGGGAAGGCATTTAAAGATCGCCTTCCGTGCGAGGAATGGTCTCTTGGCAGTTGGGAACGGCAGGATGTTTGGGCGAGCCTGTGGCATGCCTGAACGTTAAATCAGCAGAGGAGAAGTAGAAGAAGCCCTGGAAGAAAATGTACATATTTTAATGTTATCTTAGGTGGAAAGTTGGAGCTGGTGCTCAGGCATTTTCAAGCCAGCAATCCAGCAGAAAGGAGATGATAAGGTTGCCAAGGAAACCAAAGGGAAATGTAGCTTTGAAACAGGACACACACTGCTTACGCTCAGGGAATTTGTCCCACCTCCCTGTCATTACTTCAGTGGAAGGCTTACCCTGTCTTCCATATGAACTTTGACAGCGAAGGCATTTTTCAAACATGCTTGGACATGTTTAATTTTTAATTAAAGATATGAAATATGTATCAAAGAAATAAGTATAAATCTTTAATGTTGGGGATTGGGGCCATAAGGGCACACTTTTATATTATTTTTATTTGAGGATAATAATGTCTTTGTTTTGTGCCCATTCATTTTGAAGCACAAGTTTTCAATGTATTTTTTTTAGAAAACTTATCTGTCATTGGGCAACTACTGACAGAAGGGAATAACACTGATTATCTGATTATAGTGACACCTGACAAGGGGTGGGAAATTGAACAGGCAGTTTTTGAAGTTGATGTGTTGTATTCAAGAAAAACATAAAAGTGTAAGGTATCAGAACACACTGCGCTTTGCAGTTTATTGTGTATGGGAATGTGTAACTGCAGACCCATCAGAGTGCCCATGCTGACTGCTGCCCACCACTGACAGTGGCTACAATGAGCCTATGACCATCTACTTTGTAAATTATAAATGGGTCCCAGTTTGATTCATTATTTTAGAGAAAATGGTGAGTTATGTACACCGAGACCCCAGCTTATAACTTAGAGTACTTAAAGGATCTGCTGCTAACATCCTGGGGCCTCAACACACTTTCAGAGGTCTTATGAATTAATAAGCCTTTATTATTTTTCAGGTCTTGTGGATGCCCCAGAAAATCATTCCCTCTCACTGCCATCAGACTCTATAACCCCTCCCACTGCTGCCACTCAGATCTGAACTTATTATTGTGTGCTAAATCATTATCATTATGTGTAATATCATAATATATTATATGCAATATACCATACTACTTTTCTTTATTATGTGCAATAACAGACAAGGAGAACTACTCAAAACCAATTACTTATTCAATTTATATCCACCTTTTACCGATGACATTTTATGCAATTAGTGTAGTGTGTTTTATACAAAATGTATCTGTGCAGTTGTAACATAAGCCATGTCCTCTGGAGTGAAAAAAGTTCCACATTAGTTACTGGTTTTTTTATTCTTGGACCACTTTTGGCACATACTAACCACAACATACCAGGAACACCTCACAAGGCCCACAAAACCTTTTTGAGCCAGGATTCTCTGCTTCTTTCTGCAAACATAATGTGGAGAGTTTGTTCATACTGGCGCTGGGGAACCGGATTTCTCTGGTGTGTCAGAATGAGCACTTGTTAGGCTGGGAAGCTTGTTGTTTTTGTATTTTGTGTTTTGCCAGAAGCCAGGATGCCAGGAGACTGCTCATACCGAAGGTCAGAGCTGAAGGGATAAGACCTTGCTATACCCATCGGAAGGGACTTGGTGGAGGATTTTCCTCTGAATGCTGCTGCCCGGTTATCTTCATTCCAGTCATTTAGAATAAATATAGTAATATAGTAATAGAGATCAGTAAGAAACGTATTAATAGTTTTGATTGAACAATATGTAAATAAATACATGTATAATGTACTAGATAGACAGAGAGATAGATAGATAGACAGAAAGACGGACAGACAGACAGACAGACAGATAGATAGATTGATTGATTGATTGATCAATCAACAGGCAAACATGGGAAGATAGCCATGTTGTTATATTGCATGTCGTCAAGACACAAAAAACAAATAAAAAAACAAAGCATACATCAAAAATGCAGAAATGTTGCCTATATTCTGCCTATATAAGTGTATTCTTTTCATGAATGATATTTAAAATTCTGTGCATATTAAAATACATTACATGTCTAGACAACACTAATGTAGTACACTTAAAGCAGCATGCTGATGTTAGAGCCCCAATCAGGAATCACTGCAGCTACAGAGACAGTTTTGAGCAGTGCAGTGACTCATTTTAATTCAATTACATTTATTTGTATAGAACTTTTCACAACAAATGCCGTCACAGGGCCATTTTACGCACATCTGAGCACACTGGCCTCAACGAGGATGAGACCTCGTGTATTAGCACGACTCAGCAGGGGGAACCCATCCTCCTCTGGCTGACATCAGGGGCATGAAGTAAACAGATAATGTAGACTTTGAAGGCAGTGTGTTTACAGTACTCAGCAGTATATCATATACAGTATGTGTGCCTATATCACTATAACAGTATGTTTATATCAATAGAACAGTATGAGTGTATATAATCGCATACTATGTGTCTATAATATGTGTGTGTCTTATTATTATAACAACATATTAGTAAATAATAATATACAGAATGTGTCTATATCAATAGAGCAGTATGTGCATATATATAATATACTGTTTATGTGTCTATATCAATTTAACAGGATGTGTGTTTGTATCAATATAACATGTGTTTATATTACTTTAACAGTATATATCTATATCTATATAACAATATGTATGTTAATATCATTATAACAGTATGTGTGTTTATATCAATATAACATGTGTTTTTATCACTATAACAGTATGTGTCTATATCAATATAACAATATGTATGTTGCTATCACTATAACAGCATGTGTATCTATATAACATACAGTAGGTGTGTCTTGATCAATATAACAGTTTGTGTGTCTATATCAATAGAACTGTATGCATGTCTATATCAACTTATACCAGACTCTAAACACTCATCAGATCTGTTCTCCTGCTTTCTTTTCTAGAACAGTCTGGTACATTCTCTCAATTTCATATTGTCCTAGAATCCATTCTGACTGTTCATGCTGTTCTCTTTGGTTACATGGTTCTAGAATGTTGAATGGAATGTAGAATGGAATGTTCTCCTTCTTTCATGCTGCTCTCAAATGTTATCTCTATTCACACCGTTCTCAAATGCTCTCCTCTGTTCTCAATGCTCCAGAAAGTGCCTTCCCATCCTCACTGCTTCATTAGACTTAGTTCTTATTCTGGAACTGTTTAAAGTCTACTGGCAGTGTAGCTTTGATGTTCGTGTTTGTGGGGAATGATGACCTCGGGGAGGGAAACCGCCACACATTTGGACGAAGATCCATCACCGTTTCAAATCATTAGAAAGGCTCCTCAATTTTCTTGATTATTCCTGCACTCCTGTTTGGCTAACTTTGGCTCCATGTCCATCACTGCCCACTCGCACCTGCCCAAAACTGATAATGATCCGTCAGTATAACTGGACTCATTAGTGCTGCTGTATGTCCTGCTGTGTAGGCCTCTGCTGCTCTAAATCTTCTCTGTGTTTTTTTCTAAGCCTCTAGTTGGTTGTGCTCCAGTTCTCTGAAAGCATTAGCTGTTGTGCTTGGTAATGTTTATGGATTTGTCCAATGTAGGCTGCCTCAAAGAAATGTCTAATGCTGGTGTCTACTCCAGAATATTCTGACAAGTAGTAAACTGTGACGGTTATGTTCTAGGCCTTTGGTTCAGGTTGTAAATGTCAAGTTTGTCTAATTTCAAGGAAAAAAAACCTTTCATTTCTGCTAGTGGAACAAAGTATTGTAGCACTAAGCCGGAATACACAATGTTATTGCCTTTTGTAGGTTGGTAGTTTCTATTTTTTATGGTTTTTTTATCATTTAAGTGTCTATTTTGATATTCATTTGGGAACTATGATTAATTCTGGAAATTAATTTTATTATAAAAACCATAATAAAGTCATAATAAAAGCTTCATTAGCCACTTTAACATTTCTTAATTTTTATTTACAACCTCATGTTGTTTTACAAATTCTTTGAAAACTATAAAGTAATGCAGGATAAGTATATTAGAAACAGTGTTCACAGAAACCAA
Source organism: Brachypetersius altus (assembly GCA_037974465.1). Lineage (NCBI taxonomy): Eukaryota > Metazoa > Chordata > Actinopteri > Characiformes > Alestidae > Brachypetersius > Brachypetersius altus. The sequence continues at coordinate 15,591,282 of JBBPDB010000153.1, read as the reverse complement.
ATATTTATCATATTATTATTTATTATTATTATTATTATTATTATTATTATTATTATTAATAAAAATAATAATAATAATAATAACAATAACAATAACAATAATAATAATAATCATCATCATCATCCTCAATATTGTTGTTGTTGTTGTTGTTGTTGTTGTTGTTGTTGTTGTTAACAACAAAATTTCAAAGCAACATTTAAATGGTATGGCAGGCAATAGAATGTGAAATTCTGTCTAATCAGTCGAATCAGTTTGCACAACTGTGGATTGGGTAACTAAAAACCGAATAGAGCACATCTGGTTCAATGTCATGCACTCATGACGTCTTCGCTCACAGTTGCCACTAGTTTTTTACCCCGTGACGTCACAGGAAGTAAAGGAAGCCCAGAGCCACAGTGATCAACGTTTCTATTAATAACCCAAAGCTTCCCTGGAGCTCAGCTTCCTGGAACTGGCCAACTATTTCTGGCACAATTTTTAGGATTTATTCATCATCAGTCTCATTTCTGCCCAGCATGAACTTTATTGTATGAATGCAGATAAACAGCAACATTACAAGATGATACTTTTCAGTCAAGCAGCTCACCAGCGGCCGCGAGCTCTCAGCAAGACCGATAGGCTTCTAAATATAGCAGGAGAGAAAAAAATGGAATCTTTTCTTAATAGAAGACGAATCCGATCTATAACAGTGACAGAGTGTCCAACATTAATCCTCAACACAGAATCTCTCTGTTTCTCTCTCTGTGTTCATCAGGCAACAGTTGGTTAGTGCAGATTAACCACTAATGAACCAACACGATCAGAAAAAAACAGGGTTTATATAATACGGGGCTGGCTTGGCATCAAGTACGCCAATCTTCCACCCACCAAATCCAGATTAATGCAGAAAGAGAGAAAGAGAAAGCGAGAGAGAGAGAGAGAGAGAGAGAGAGGGAAGGGGAGAGAGAAAAGGGGACAGACAGAGAGAGTGAAAGAATGTGGGAGAGACTGACAGAGAGGGTGCAAACGTGAGATGGGGAGTGACAGAAAGAAGACAAAGAGAGAGAGGGTGGAGAGTGAAAAGTGACAAAAAGACAGAGAGGAAAATGTGACAGATTGAAAAAATATAAAAAGAGTGAGAGAGACAGTGAGAGAAAAATAAACAGAGAGAAAGACAGAGAATAGATCTTGAGAGAGAGGAGAGAGAGAGAAGGGGGACAGATAGAGAGAATGTGGGAGAGAGCGACAGAGAAGGAGCAAAAGGCCTGGGAAGTGACAGAGAGGGTGACAAGAGTAACACATTGAGAGAAACAACGGAGAGATGGGAGGATGCAGGCTGGAAAGAGACAAAAACAGAGAGGAAAAAGAGACAGAAAAAAGAAAAACAGAGTTAAAGCGAGTGAGAGAGAAAAAAGAAACAGAGAAGGACGGATATGCAGAAAAGAAAAACAAAGACAGAGAAACAGAGAGAGCGGTGGGGGAGAAAAGGGGCGGACAGGGAGAGTGAAAGAGTGGGGTAGAGAGTGACAGAAAAGAAGCAAAAGAGATATGGAGAGTAACATAAAGACAGGCAGAGAGGGAGAGAAGATAGAAAGAGAAAGAAGGATTGAGGATGGAAGGAGAGACAAAAAGACAGAACTAAGAGACAGAAAGAAAAAAGAATGAGTGAAAGGGAGAGAGCAACAAAAAGAGAATGAGGCAGAATAGATACAGGGAGAGGAGAGAGAGAGGGAGAGAGAGGGGGGTAGAAAGAGAGAATGAGAGGGAAAGACAGTAGAGAGAGAAAGAGTGACAGAGAGAGAGAGAGAAAGAGAGACAGTGAGAGAAAAAGTGACAAAGAGAGAAAGAAAGAGTGACAGAGAGAGAGACAAAGAGTGACGGAGAGAGGGAGAGAGAGACAGTGAGAGAGAGAGAAAGAGTAACAGAGAGAGAAAGAGTGACAGAGATGGAGAAAGAGAAACAAAGATAGAGGACAAAAGACAGAGAGATAGAGAAAGAATGACAGAGAGAGAGATGGAGAAATAGAGACAGTGAGAGATAAAGAAGGAGAGACAGAGAGAGAGAGATGGAGAAATAGAGACAGTGAGAGATAGAGAAGGAGAGACAGAGAGAGAGATGGAGAATTAGAGACAGTGAGAGATAAAGAAGGAGAGACAGAGAGAGAGAGATGGAGAAATAGATACAGTGAGAGATAGGGAAGGAGAGACAGAGAAAGAGATAGAGAAGGAGAGACAGAGAGAGAGATAAAGAAGGAGAGACAGAGAGAGAGAGATGGAGAAATAGAGACAGTGAGAGATAGAGAAGGAGAGAGAGAGAGAGAGATGGAGAAATAGAGACAGTGAGAGATAGAGAAGGAGATTTTTTTTAATTTTTAATATTCTTTATTTGAAATATCAATAAATCAACATGTCAGAGCAGTGAGCAATGAAACAAAACAATCATAA
>JBBPDB010000153.1:15555914-15574676 GCA_037974465.1 Brachypetersius altus | reverse complement strand
TGGTCGCCGACGTAGCGCAATACTGCCCCCACTGATTGTGTGGTACTGCAATGCAGAGGGGCGTTTAATTTTCAAATGAATCGCGCGATCAATTTATTTGAAAGCGTTATAGAAAATAAATTAGCGCAAATAGTTAATACGATATTTTTAACAGCCCTCTAATATTTATATATACATGTATACACAGTAAACCCCAACTAATTCACCTTTTTCTTGGAACCTAACTAATAATTGTTTGCGGCAATTTTAGGCATTTTTTGCCACATCGCAAATTGGCGTTTTTTCTCCTTTCGCGGGTGCTCTTGAAACGCAATCGCCGCAAATTTTGGGGGTTGACTGTATGTATGTATATTAGGGCTATGCACGTTAACACGTTATTATCACGTTAATGCATTATTTACTTAACACCGACAATTATTTTATCAAGCGTTAGCGCAGGTTTTGAAAGTTGCTTTTTTGTGCTCGTGAGGTGCGCAGCACGCAACTCTACACATAGATATATTCTGTGTCTATGGCTGTAGGTCTCGGCTGGTTTTCGTGGGAGGTCAGGCGTGAACCCCAGAAAAACCAGCCGAGACCTAGAACCCGGTGTGGACAGAAGTATTGGGACCTGGCCATTACCAACAGAGACTTTAATGACACTTAATTTAGATACATAGAGTTTCTTATGGAGTTGGTCCCCCTTTACAGCTGCTATAATGGTTCCGGACCCATTTAACTTGATTTTCTATAAAAGAAATACATAAAACGTGAACCTGACAGTGGCAAAGAGCTTTGGTTGTATATTTGATTTGATTACAGTAATGTTTAAGCTGAGATTTACAAAAATATTTGAACTGCAGCTGAGTAACTGTGTTAAAGGGAACACTGCTGTTAAAAAGATTCTTATTTGTGTGAAGTGTTTGCAAACCAAATGTTTTTGCTCTGTACTTTTGTTCATATAACATTTCTTTAAAAAGGTGCACAATTCACTACCTTTGAATTGTTTAATTTTGTGAATAACAAACCAATTAATAACAGAAAAACATATGATTAATCACAGTTAGTCTCTGCTTCAATGTGTTGTTCCCTACTGGCGTCTCAGGCCTCTCTCCTCGCTGAGTTTGGCCTCTGTAAACTCCATTTTCACCCTCTCTAGGATCCCTAGCCCAAAGATCACATCTATTGCAGTCATAGCCAGGGCTTTGGCAGCACGGAGAGTGAAAAACTGCGCCTGCTCTGCACCTGCAGTTAGCGAAACACACACACGCAGATGTTCTTGTGAAACTGTGAAACCGAAAAGGGCTATTTTTATTTTTTTTAAAATGCTATACCCCAGAAATGTGTCACTGGCTTAGACTGACTGTGTGTAGGGTCTTCATATTTACATAAACATCAATGTAAATACATTAAAAAAAAGCTACATTTCGAAATAAAATACAACTGCATAATTTTGTAGTACTCTCGAGAGAACACAAAGCAACCGTAGGCTATATTGGCTGCTGCCCTTTGATGCATCTCTGGCATCTCTGGCAGTAACTAATTTATTACTGTATTTACCCTGCTTATAACAAAGAACAGGCAGCGCATAGAAAAATCTAAATATGTGTGCATCAATTACAGTCTATGCAGGGGTTATATCGGTATTTTACATGTGAGCACTGTGGGAGATCAGTGTACACTCTACAGTACGGGTTTACACTTACATTTTCTTTAAAGGTAATGTATTACTGAGTTTAAAATGACAAAGTGCTCTTTATATATTAGTGCTGGGTCATTAACGCGCGTTAACAGCGCGAGATTCTGTTTTCAAGCCTCATGTTTTCAATTTCATTGTTTGCTAATTATTTTGTGTTTTTAACAATCCAGTCCCGGAACACGTGTAGTACCACTATTACTCTGGCAGATGGTGCTGTTCCCTTTCTTTTTAGACTCACCAGCTGCAACTGTGTATTCCTCAGTGTGATTCAGTGCATCAGATCCAATGTAGAAATAAGGATGAATCCCTGGAACAGCATGGGTCACATTCCCAAAATCTGTAGAACCTGATGTGAAGAAGAGTGAAATGTAAATGCAGGGCTGGTAATACGGGCAGCGTTGATTTACAGTTAATATCAATATTATCATATCATTCACTTTCTGAGCTGTTCGTCCTCAACCTGGGTCATGGGGGAAACTGGAGGGGAAATGATAGAAGCAAGTTAGCATCTCCAGTCCAGCTGACACGCCTGTCTTTGGACTCTGTGAGGAAACCAGAGTATCTTGTAGATCATACAACATGCAAACTCCAAACAGAAAAGACCTTCAATTGGGAATCTAACCCAAAATCTTCTTACAACCTTCAGACAGACAGTCACCGCTCCATTTTACATTAAACAAATTCTAGTTACATTGTTCACTTCGTGCCTGAATGCAAAATATTGCAAAATATTTGAAAAACGGGTGGAAATTTTATGTAAGTGAAATTATTAATGAGCCACAATGAAACATTTCTAACTGTCCAGTGAAGGGACATCTATTGTCACATCAGAAAGCATAGGGGTGTATCTTGGGATGATGTCTTTGTTACCTTACCAGAACTGTCTTCTGTGATAAACTTCATGCCGAGAGTTCTGCCATTCTCTTCATACAGGTCTTCCAGTGTGCGGTTCCTCAGGATTTCATAGAACTCATTCTTTTCAAACAGGACCTCAACCTTTAGAAAACAAGGTCCCTGCACATTAGTAATGTGGGGAGATCAGAAGCTCACTCCTGCAGTAGTCTGTAGCAGTAGTACTCTCTGTATTTTCACACATGCTCACGTGTTAAACCAGGACAAAACCTGGCCAAAAGAAATCTGTATTTAGCTTTTGCAGCGAGGCACTCATCACTATGGAAACAACCACCATGCGATTTCTGTTTACAAGTCCAGGGAGAGTGACTATGTTCTAAAAGACATCCTTCGTGTCTGAATACAAGGACCTAAGAGCTGGGGCTAAGAACCAGTCTGGCTAAGAACCAATATGTTAAAAAGGGGTTTGGGGGGGGGGGTGTAATTATTTCAGCCCCTGCTGAATTTGTAAGTTTGCTGATTATGAGGAAGTTTCATTTTTATGGAGAGAGAGAGAGAGAGAATATCAACCAAAAATCAGGAAAAAACATCTTACATAAAAGTTGAATTGATTTGCATGGCATTGAGTGAAATAAGTATTTGATCCCATACAAGCCAGTCAGACTCCTGACTCCAACAGACAGGCTGTGTGTTCATGTTGCACACAGATTACAATCAATCTATCAATTACAGATACTCCTGATCTTATGTGTATAAAGTACACCTGTCCACAGAATCAGTTTCTTCCATTCAAACCTACCCACCACCATGGGCAAGACCAAGAGCTGTCAAAGGACGTCAGGGAAAAGACTGTAGACCTGCACGAGGCTGGAATGGGTTACAAGACCCTCAACAAGAAGCTTGGTGAGAAGGTGACAACCGTTGGTGCGATTATTCAGAAATGGAAAAAATATAAAATGACCATGAAATCTTGCTGTGCTCACAAGGATGACACCAAATTTGAGCTCATTGGCATCAAGTCAGTCCGCTGTGTTTGGACGAGGAGAAATGCTGAGTGTGACCCGAAGAACACCATCACCCCACAGTCACGCATTGGAGGTGGAAACGTTATGTTTGGGCACGTTTTGCTTCTGAGGGTACAGGATGACTTCGCCAGATAAAGGGGAAAATTGATGGGGCTATATATCATAACATTTTGGATGAGGACCTCCTTCCCTCAGCCAGAACACTGAAGATGGGTTGTGGATGGGTCTTCCAGCATGATAATGACTTAAAACATACTGCCATGGTAGCAAAGGAGTGGTTAAAGAAGAAGCACATTAAGGTCCTGGAGTGGCCTAGCCAGTCTCCAGACCTCGATCTTATAAAAAATCTGTGAAGAGCTGAAGCACCAGCAAAGAAACCTAAAGGATTAAAAAGTTTATGTAAAGAGGAGTGGGCCAAAATCCCTGCTGAGATGTGAGCTGACTCCAAGAAACGTCACTGCTGCGCTGGCCAACAAGGGTTTCTCCACCCAGTACCAAATCATGTTTTACTTGGGTATCAGATACGTATTGCACTCAGTGAAATGCAAATAAATTTCCAACTTTCATGTAACTTTTATGTTTTTTTGGTTGATATTCTGTCTCCACAAAAATGAAATTACCTCATTGCACACATACACACACACACGCACACACACGCACGCACGCACACACGCACACACATACGTATATACACTACCGGTCAAAAGTTTTAGAACACCCCAGTGTTTCAAGCTTTTTTCATTGAAATGCAAACAGTTCAATTCAATGTGTATTTTTGAATTTGTTTGAAATTTGTTTGAATTTCAATAAAATTAGATCTAGGGAATCTCATACTGGATCTAGGGAATTTTGTCTGAGTGTACTATAGCCTTGAATCATGTAAAAAACAGGATTCATCATACCTGGCCATCAAACCTTCTATTGCTCCATTGTCTAGTTCTAAAGCTCACTTGCCGATTGTAGATGCTTTCAGCAGTGGACAGAGGTCAACGTAAGCACATACATGTATTTGTTATATTTGGCATATTGAAGGTTGTATTCCAGGTATCTTTGGCCTTTTATGTCTAAGAATAGTTTACATTATTTTATAATATGGTCAATCGTATAGTAATGCTAAATATTACATATATCTGCCAAAACATTTTTACAGAGAGCCTTCCTTTTCATATAAAGCCCAGAATCTTGCTGTTGTGCACGCTAACAGCTGGCTAGCTGACAGCTTGGAAAACACAGCTCCTGGCTGGCAGTCTTCTACACACTGCCGAAGAGGGAACGTAACATTTTTAGACAGAACATAATTGCGCATGTTGGAGTGCCTCCAGCGCTCGGCGTTCTGACCTCACAGCCTGTTGCCATGGCGGCAGCTCTGAAGCAGGCCTCCGCCTTGGCTCTGATAGTGGGCAGGTCCCGGTGGGAGGGGGTGCGTAAATAATACTCCAGCTCACTGTAATCAGGGATGATGTTAGGCTTCACACCTCCATGCTTTATTATACCTGTAATACAAAACAGTGCTTAAGAACACTAGGTGGCTACATCTCAATTCGCTGCTAAATTACACAGTGCTTTACTCAGTTCCATATATTGTAAAATTCAGTTTGTGTTGGATGGGATCAGAAGAATTGCAGCTCTTCAAGGACCCGGTGTTATTGAAAATCTCACTTTCGTCATCAACCGTCTGATGTAGTACATAAACAAGTTTCAATTGGGGCTCCCCTCTCCATGCAGACCATATGCAACTCTGGGGGAAAAAAATAAGAGACCACTGCAATTTATTTTTAAATCAGCATCTCTATCAGTATGACAACCATTTCATGTCAGTGTCTGTTAAATTCCTACACAAGCACCTCATTCTACTTTATGAGGTACTGATTCGTGATCACCTGATCAAATCTTATTGAATGAGGAAAAGAATAAAAACACTCTCCTCTCGCAATGTGACCAGTTTGATAGCAAAACACAACTAGAAGTAGGTCATATAATTATTGCCATATTGTTTAAAATTTGTATTCTTTAATTATTCAATTATCCTGTGAATTCTGCATCATTTCTTTCATTTTAATGTCATTTTTTATTTAGAAGTATGCTTTAAAGAACAATGTCATCAGTTTTTAAAACTATGGCAAAGCTGTTCAGTTCAATATATGCACCTATAAAAGATAAAACCTGAGAAACTGAACATTTTTGCAGTGGTCTCTTATTTTTTCCGGAGATACATATTTTGATTTTGCTGCTTTTATGCCACGAAAAACAAATACATTTACATGTGCTTATTTAACCTGCATCAGCCACTCACCTTGATTTTATAAGAACAGTTGCCATCTGGAGTGCCAACAGGGCAGTCAGTCAAAGCAGACGTCACAGTAGAAGTCTGTCTCTACTCAAATGGTTTCTAACAGCATATGACAAGTAGAATGCATTTCGGTGCAAATGTGAAATGTTATTGTGTGATTGCATTAGGATGTGGTTAGGATGTGGTGAGGTAGTAGCACTGCGGGTGGTTGCTAAGGTGTAGCTTACTCAGTTACTATGGTGTTGCTAAGTGGTTGCCATGGTGTTGCTAGACGGCTACAATGGCAGCGCAGGTGGTTGCTAATGTGTAGTTAGTGGGTTACTGTGGTGTCCCTAGAGGTTGCTCTAGTGTTACCAGATGGTTACAATGGCATTGTAGGTGGTTGTTATCTTATGGATAGCCTGAAATGGGTTCTAGGGTGTTCCAGCTGGTTTCTAGGGTGTTGCTAGGTGATTACTATGGCATTGCAAGTTGTTGCTAAGGTGTAAGCTTTGCTATGGTAGTGGTTATCATGGTGTCACTAGGTCAAGTCAAATCAAGTCAATTAGGTTTTTATTGTCATTTCTTCCATATACACACAGTACATACTAAAAAATGAAACAGCGTTCCTCCAGGACCATGGTGCAATACAAGAGCAGAACAGAACATCACAGAAAGAAAACACAAGTGCAAACAGGACAGAACACAAGAGCAACAATACGACTAAACAAGATGAGACAAGACACCGTTTAGTGCAACTGACAAAATGTGCACATTACATTGAATGAAGAATCACTTTAACTCTGCAGTGATGTTGCTTACCATGGATCCTCCAGTCAGGCCTGAGTTGCTGTCGGAGTACAGAGAGGCTACTGTAGGCCATCACTGCTGCGTCCAAAGCATTCACGCCTTCCCAGGGGTACGCAGATGCATGAGACGCACGTCCATGGTACTTCACCACCACACTGAAGAAGGAGTACACAACAGCAGAGTTGGCATCAGTTGCAAGCTACAATGACATAAATGTGATACGCAGATTAATGCAGATTAATATGTTTATGATGCTTAGCCACCCCTGGACAAATTACACTAAGTTGTTCTTTTAAGATCTTTGTAGAGAACACACTTCTACTGCACTTCTGCACATTTTAATGCACAATTACCATTAATTTAACATAACAGGAAAAAGAACAGTTAAAAAAATATGGCAAATTTATATTGTTTTCTCACAAACACGTTTTTACAATGTTTTAATGTGTATTACAAAAACTACATACAACTGTGGGTACACTCAAAACCTTTTGGCGCAGCTAAAGATATAAGTGGCACCGTATATCTGCATGCAATCCAATATACCACACTTACCATAATGTACTATGTTCCATTCTAAAGTGCAGGGGCTAAGAACATCAGGGGCTACCACTGCCAGTGGTTACCAACATCAGGGGTTACCAACACCAGTGGCTCCCAACATCTGGGGTTACTGGGTTTACTGTATATGTATAGTATATTAATATAGCTTACCCATTTGCACATACCATAGATAATAATAATAATAATAATGCATTTTATAGATACATAGATTACTATATATTGTCTGATTGCTCAATGTTTTGTCTTGTCTGTCTATATTATTTCTACATTTTTATTCAATTGCAAGTATTTGTATGTACACTGCAGATCCAGAGCTCTCGCCAATTTGTTTCCCTGTATACTTGTATACGGTGAAAGGACAATAAAGTTCACTTTGACTTTGACTTTTGACTTTTGACTTTTGACTTTGACCAGTGGCTCCCAACATCTGGGGTTACCAACAGGCACCAGGGGCTAACAGCATCAGGGGCTGAGCCAATCAGACCTATTGAAGCCCTGCCTCATTTGCTTAGCCTTCCAATAATTACTATTTATCCATGTTCCATTACAGGATGCAGTATTTTGCAAAGATAGGTCTGAGTCTATACTGGAGTATTAGGCCAGAGTACAGTGTCATCTAGGTATCATTGGCACACTGAAGATAATCATGTTGGTCACTTACCCCACACTACATTATACACATCAGTGTGTGGACAATTTGTAGAAGTCCATTTCAAACACATATACAGTAGGAAAGAAATAAAACACTTTTACACAGATATCAAATTTCCTTTGTCCCCTGCAAGACTGGACACAACCCTATTCCAAAAACAGCATTGCAGTGCAAACATGCCTCAATATGGCCCCCTGCCCTGTAATCTATTCTGGGAGTAGGCCAGGGCACTGCAGTCCTGAGATACCAGCACGCAGCTACCCAGGCACTGGGTCACAACTTGCTTATCTCAAAAAAGCATGGCCTTAGCCTGTAGCGTTTACTCTTGAACAGAGAAAGCTGGTTGGTGAGCCTGAGGGGGTGTTCTTTGGATCAATCGTTAATTAATATTTCACTAAACAAAGTCCTTTAATGTTCTGCTGCTTAAGCTGGAGTTACAAGACTAAGTTAGACAACAAGTCAAGAAAACGTATACAACATCAACTAGTATTTTGCTACATGGCGTGTATATTTGTGTATGTTTTTTTGATGAAATGGGGTCAATGGGTCATCCCTAGCCTGAAAATGTGTGCAATATACATTTACTCATGTTCAGCTACGTCAGGGATGTAGATCGCATCCTCTTGAGAGGGATGGGCCATGAACACAACATCCAGACCCTCAAAGACCCCCTCCCGCAGCAGGTCAATCTTGCCTCCTCCGGCCTCTTCTGCTGGGGTCCCCAGAACAGTCACCTGCCAATTCAACCACCACACATAACTATACACTCCACAAAAACAGTGCAGGGTTTTATAGTGTGGATGGTGCATCGCATTAAAGGCAGTGCTCAATACAGTAATTTATAATAATTATTAAACTTTTATTTGCATATTATATTATAAGTTTCCCATCAAACTGCTATGGCGGAATGCGCTGCACTGTGTGTATGAAGTAAAAACAAACCGACTTCCCTTTACTGAAGAACCCAGTTCTGTTTGACTAGTCATTTGGCAGACTGCTATTGTGCCGACAGACTATTCTAGCAATGCTAATAATTCAGCTTTAGGCTAAAATATTTTCTATATGAGTCATTATAAACCTGGTAAAAAAGTTACCTAAATGTTCCAAGCTTTATTTGTCCTCACTTGTGGTACTGAACCGCACATATGGAAGAGATTCCACTGTCATTAAATGCTGTTAGATAAGAATATATGTGACATTTTCAAGTTAGCACTAGTTGTTCTATATAGCCTTTATTTGTGGTATTTGTGGCTATATAGCCACAAATACCTGGGCTTAGCTCCCAGTGTTTCGAGATCACAGTGTTTATTTTTAATTATCGTAAATATTGCACTGCAGGACAATCATTTTTTTGAATGCAATAACGTGATACTGTTAAACTGCTATAGTTACTGTAATCGCTTTTTAATATCAGTCCATAGCAATGTGTCCCAGTTTGCTTTAGCACTTCACTGAACCTATGAGACAAATGTAGCTATAAATAATGGAAGATTATGTCCACCATAGTCAACTGCATGCCTTTATCATTACATGCTTATCTTCATCCCCACTGTCGGACATACTGTTACCTATAACAATGGACTGGAGTTCTGCACACTGCATAGTTGAAAATAGAAATGGGAGTCATCTTCATGTTTGAATTATGCAGTGCGTTTGGTCTATTTTTATCCCAATAAAGTCTATTTGAAATAGGGTTTGGTCCAGGAAGGCACACCTTGCTGCGTAGGGGACAGTCTGCAATGCTCTCCACTGCAGCCTTCAGGCCCACAGCTGCTGCAGCTCCCACCTCTGCTATCAAATTGTGGCCACATGCGTGTCCTATTTTGGGCAGAGCGTCATATTCGCATAAGAATCCAATGTTTATTACGGGGTCGGCCTCGCTCCCGCCCACCGGCCCCCATGAAGCTTGGAATGCCGTGTCCAGTTTGAAGTGCGGCTCAACCCTCCAACCGGTCTCCTCTTGAAAAAAACGCACCAGTATGTCATGAGACTGCCTTTCTTCATATGCCAGCTCTGGGCAGCTCCATATGGCCGTCCCTAACTGAAGAAGTTTGTCCTTGGCTTGATCGATGGAAGCGCAAACCTGCTGCTTCAGTTCTTGAAGGTTTCCAGACATTCTTCTGCTCAGATGTAGACGAACAAGACATGCACTGAGTCACACCTGCATCAAGACCAAAGCTCAGGCCTCAGCACTCCTATTTGTACAACTTTATGAGTCAATAAATCTCCTAAAAGGCTCTGAGCTGTCGTTCACCTCGAGGCGTTTACGGTACGTCAGTTCTGTTGCGAATAAATGCCTGGACAGGCTGGTCCTCTACAGTCGATGGCCTCAACAGATGGCCCTGTTCGTAATGTGAGCTGTTTCCACAAGCTGGGCACTGTGCTCCATGAAGTCCAACGTACTACATGTTTGGGTGGGCAATTTGATACTTATCCTACATTTCAGAGGACGCTTTTCTGAAGGTTTTATGGATAAAATTTCTAGTACAGGTATTAAACCTTGCATTTGGTCCACTTGATTGCAACTTAAGGCCAATATCTTCACATGGGGATCTATATTATGTTGTTGCAATATTGCTCATCATAATGTGATAAATACTGCTACAATATCAGAACTGCTTATAACAAATTGGTCCAACCGTAGGACTCTAAAGGTGCTGAGGTATTTCTATCCAACGCAAACATGGCACAAAAATAATGCAGGTCACAAAGGTCAAACTCTGCTTGAACAGACGCCTGGACACGTCAGCTAATTATTAAGCCCTCCGTGCTCTGAATACCGTCTTGAGGATTAGAACTCGACATGCAGGAGGCAGATCAAGAGAACAGTTCAATTTTGAGCACCAGACAGCCGTAGCCTCCCATCTGGTTGAGGAGAGGTGAACTGCAGCAGCCTGGAATATTATGCAACAGTATACCGTGGCATTCGCAGCCCTTGGATGTTGTGTAACCCTTTTTATGTCTGTTAAACAGCATTTAGGTGAAGAGCGAAGGGTAGGCTCAGAGCGGATTGATAATTAATGAGAAAGGCATGAAGTGCAGCACTCTGCGAACGCTGCAATTTCATAACACTTCAGGGTGGCACAGACTGGTCAGAGCTACCCTTCTGTCTTCTTTAACCCAAACCGCAAAAAAACAAACAGCAAAGCATAAAGGGGATGGCCAAATTCTTTATTTCAACAAATTTTTAATAAAAACGTTCATAACGTTTCTCGTGCCAATTTAATCAACGGGAATGTAAATTATGTTTTCTTTAAAACAGACTCCCATCAAAAGATTTAAAACAATCATTGTTGCAACAAAAAGTGGTTGGATTTCGGTAATACAAAAAAAAAGTCTTAAGCTGTGTGAAAGTTTAGTCAAAAGAAAGAAAAAACAGAAGGATACTGGTAGCTGCCTGGCTTTCTCCACACACATGTAAACCCCTCACAACGGAGCCTTCTCTCTTGCAGTAAACATCGTTCTCAGTACAACAAGTACAACATTCAATAAACCAGGGCCGATGAATGTTACAGAAAATAAATAAAAACAAAGTGTCCTTATCCTTTGTCAGAAAGGTCAGTGCTTGCAGACTGGGATAAGAATCCACGGTTTTTGGAATTGCTGTTTATTTGTCCATTCTGCTACGGCTGCAGGCAATGCTCCTCATACGAGACCAGTTCCTTTCATAGACTTGCACTCTCTCGATCTTCTGCTTAGCCCCCTTTCTCCAGGACAGTCCTCTTCATAGACAATGTGGGCTCTCTATGCAGTGCATTCAGGCATAGGAGCCGCAAGACGTGTGGCTGGGTTCACAGAACCTTACAGCGCCACACTCTTGTCATTACTCCAACCTTAAAGGGACCCGTGTTGGTTTTTCAGTCTTGTGCAAAATTGTAAGCAAACCTCTTACATGCAATGTGCCCCAAAAATGGCTCCTGTAGCTTATCAGTACACTTTAAAAGAGCATACCACTAAATCATGATATACCATGATGAATGACGTGTCATCATGTGACTCATAAGCCTCAGTAACAAAACTAGATTTACTCTTGTTAAAATGAACATCAAAAAATATACACATATATTACATGTCTTACAGTATTTACATTTACACAAGTATCGTTTAAAAGGGAAAAAAACCTTTAACACAAGGCCGCTTTCTTAACACAAATGCAAAAGACAATTATTGAATTACGGTCGAAAAGCAATACTTCCTGTTGCAACAATTAAAAGTTTAAAGTCCTTTGCATGATTGTCTAATGCCAATTTTTTTCACTGTTAAGGTGTTTAGGTGTCAAATGAGAGTCCCGGATCAATGGTTTTCAGAGGTTATGGTTTGGCTTGGACCTTCAGCAGGGTCTTTAGATGCACAGACATCTGCTCTCTGCTGCTGTCGGAATGTTTGGGGCCGTTCTCGCCCACCCAGTGGCTGGGGGGTTTGGGCAGCACGCTTGGTGATGGGGGCTCGCTGAACTTGGCCCCAGCGTACGTTTTCTCTCCTTCTTTGAGGTTCTCCTCGGCCGAAAGCTGAGCTGGGCACACATTATCGTTTCTGCTGGTGTCTACTGAGCCCAGAGGCCTCTTCCCTTCCCTGCGGGTGGCGAGGAGGAACAATGGGTTACTTGGCTGATTGCTGCTCTCACATTTTCTTGTCAGGGCAACGCTGGCAGGTATGTTGTTGAGCCTGCTCTTCTGACTGCGTGAATTCAGATTAGGAGATGACGCCTCATGTTTGTTCAGGCTGTGGATGGACTGCCCGTTGGACTGGTTTCCTCTTTCCACCCTTCCTGTTTTCGATTTCAGCAGCTGAGAACAAATGAGACAGAACATAGCCTTTAAGTCAAGCCAGGCTAATTTTCTGACCTTTTTGCTCAAAAGCATACTTCAGTCTTATAAGGCACAGTGTTTGGACAAGCATTTATAAGCCACAGGCTAAACTGCACGTAGTCGCAATATGCGCAGCCCTCTGTTGTGCCTTGACCCTTCTTTTCCTTCCGTGTTTAACTCTACTCTTGCAGGCTCAGGTTCAGTAGTATAACACTGCAGGCACGTATAGCATCAAATAGAGCAGATGGATTTGTAAGCACCTGTTACTTAAGCACTTTGTGCAAAGTAGCTCTGTCTGAGATAAACAAGACCCTGGCTCAAGAATCTTAAGTCTTGCTTGATTTAATAAGCAAAAATGTAAATATTGCTTTTTAACTTTCCCGGCTTTCCCACCATGTGTCTCATGGTGGAAAAAAATGCAGAAGACTTCTTTTCTAAAGATGTGTTTCATATTCTGCAGCCTGAATATGAGCCTGTATCTAAGACAAGATTAAAAACACAACTGTAAGGTGAAGTGGTCAAACTACTGACAGCTCCAAAAAAAAACTCGAGCTGGTTTTGTTGACCTTCACCGACTTCACCCTCTGCAGAACAGCTTTAGAGCACAAAACAGATACTTAAAAACTTATGACCTATTAAAAATGAGGGGATATGTCTAATTGCTTTTTGATTCCTGTTTTAAAAGTGTCCCTTTGTTCCCCAAAACCTAGACATACTAAACATATTAGGGGGTATATCTACCTCATCTTTGACTCCTGTATTTAAATGTGTCCCTTTGTTCCCCAAACCTAGACATGTTAAAATGAGAGGGGGTATATCTACCTCCTTTTTTGCTCCTGGTTTTGAGTGTGACCCTGTGTTCCCACCCGTTCGGCTGGGGGGCAGTTCTTGTGCTGGGACTGCGGGTCCACTGTTTTTGTTGTTGTTGATGTCTGCCAGGCGCGCTTGGTTAATGTTGCTGCGGAGCAGTGCTGTCTGTCTCTGATGCTGTTGTTGTTGGTGTTGCTGCTGGCTCTGGCCATGTTTCCCCTGCAGGCTGGTCGCTGTGCGAACTCTGCGAGCGCCTTTCTTTAGTAAAACCCTCCGGGACGCGGTGAGGCTGGAGCGGGCAGAGGAGCCCACCGCCACCGCCGGAGAGGGCTTGTTGTTCTCCACGTCGTCCAAGGTCGACTCGATACGGCCACCCAGCGTTTCGCCCAGCATGATTTCAAAGCCTCCACAGGGGGGTAAAGGCGGATACATTGAAGGCGGAATACGCAACACACAGACCTGAAATGTCTGCAGCTGCTCTGTAGAGATTACAGCGCTAGTTAGTCGTTAGCCAGCGAGCTAACGATGTTACCAGAGGAGAAAACGCTCAACGTGCCCTTTTTCTTGCTTTTTGTCTCGAAACAAGATCACTGCGTCGAAATTATTCGGTAACAAGCCGAATGTCGTCGTTTTAGACGCCGAAAAGCTCTAAAACACGACTCGTAAAAGTTTCCTCTGAAATGGCGCAGCTCGGTATGAAATGGCGCAAATATGGGCTTGGACTGACCCAGCCCTCTCACTGCTGAGGAAACAAAGGAAAACAAATAGAAAGGATGAACTACAAACCCTCACTTCAGCAAAAAACGCTAAAACTGAGAGATGAGTAATAAAAGAAGAAAAAAGTCTAGTTAGCGTTAGCTATCGAAACAACAGAGGGCGGGTTAACTAGGTACCTCAGAACAGAAGTCGAAGAAAAATGCTGCTGTGCGTCTCGTATCCGCAATTTACAAGAGCACGTCCGAGATATATCGACAGCAAAAGTTTCACACACAATTTTAGAGCCAGTCAGGCTAATTGTACGTGAAATATCCAGTTTTCCCCGATTTTCTTTCTTTCCTCTTCCCCTCTCTGGGACTTTCCCAGTCTGCTCAACTCCAGCTGGGGGCGTGGTCTTTCTTGTCAGTCCGTACACGTCAGAAAGGACGAACGCAGGAGTTCTCCAAAAACGGTCATCGCATCCGGTCGATTACGTAATCTAAATGGAGGATGAGGATCAGCTTACAGCGTTCAATTCATCAACAAACGCACAAAAACGACAATTTGTAACTATTAAAGACCACCAGAGACCATTACCACAATCCACACTGTAAGAAGATCATAATGGAACGAATCAGAGGAGTTAGAGCAGCGTCTTTAGAGACTTTTTCACCATGTTAGCTGAGAAACACTTATTATTATTATTGTTGTTATTGTTATTGTTATTGTTATTATTATTATTATTATTATTATTATTATTATTATATACTTTATCATATCATGGAATTCTCTTAAATGAGCACATATTGCAAATGAAGGATCTGTATTTTATTCATAGAATTCTGATCGTTTGGAATTTTTATTCCTCTGTTGTTGTTTATTGGTTGCATGTTTTGATTGTCTTTTTATATAATCTTATAGATACAAAAAAGCTTTGCCACATAGCACACAATGCTCTGAGCCAGGTCACAAGTTCAGTATTTAACAGCATTAATGTTTAAATAGATCTAAATCCAGAACTTTAATACATATTTGCCTTGGTCTTTTCATAAATTATATCTGCATGTGTTTGTTCCAATAAAACATTGTACATTGTACTAATGTATTACTAAAATATTACTAAATAACTAAAATATTATTCAAGTCTTTTTATATCTAAAGTTGGGAGCATGGGACTGCACAGGTCTAAAGGGGCCTGAGGAGTTTACACATAAATGGCTGTTGGTTGCATCAGTCATGGACCATGGAACCTGCAGATGGCACAGTTTGGTATTTTCCTGGTTCCTGATTCATCTGATTTAAAACAGTCAGTTAATTATCAAGCCTGTCCCATGAGGTGAATTGCATTTGTAATCCTGTGCAAGACAGGAGATATACAGTTGTGCTGCTGTGAGCTGCATGACATAATACCATCTTGAGCGAATGCAAGACAGAGCAGCTGTGGAGATGAAGGCAATCCACAGAATCACACAGCATGAAAGATCCTGCTACTTTACCTTCACAGAAAGTTAAATATGTGGATTTATCTCTATGCTGTGAAACATTAGCATTCTTGCAGCAGACGGCCCTGAGGGAGGGTGACTGATCGCTGTGCTCTTGCTCAGAATGCCTGGTTGGATGAGCCGTAGCGAATCTGCTAAGCAACAGTCACCGCTCTGTTGCTGGGGGGAATCTTGTCACAGGATCTCACCATCCCACTGGACTACTCCCCATCACCCTCAAAGACCAGTATTACCCACAAACACCATCATTACCCTCCCCAAGACCTCAACCACCCACAAACCCTCAGTCATCCCCTTTACCCCAACAAACACCACCATTACCCACAAACCCTCAATCATCCCCTTTACCCCAACAAACACCACCATTACCCACAAACCCTCAGTCATCCCCTTTACCCCAACAAACACCACCATTACCCACAATCCTTTAAATACTACCCTTACCCCACTCAAGGACAACTATCGCCCACTCAAACAACACCATTACCCACAAACCTTTAAACACCACCATTACCCCACTCAAGGACAACCATTGCCCCCCCATAGAACACCATTACCCCAACAAGCACCACTATTACCCACAAACCCTTAAACACCCCCATTACCAACAAATCCTCAAACATGTCATTTCATAACATAGCATGACCTACTCGATTGGAAACAAAAATTTCAATTCCTATTGTGCCGCTGACGCCTGCACTTCTGGAAGAACATCACTTCTCCATTAATGTGGAAATTCCTTTTTCACGCGTTAATTCTGTAAAATCTTCCTCATTTCTGTGAAAGTGAAAAACGCAGGGCTGTACAGAACCTTCACATGGTCAAACTTCACCCATTACCATCCGCCCACCATGACACAGACACACACCTCCCTGTAAAACCATAATTAGGCTGTTAGATGAGGGGTTTCAGATGAAACAATGAAATAATGTAAGCCAAAATACATACATAACTGCATACTAGTAACAGTTCTTGTGATTCACATTGTTCCCACATTTGAGTTAATGACTCATATATAAATCCAGTATTATGCAATATTATCTGCACTCTGTGTTCTTAGCATCCCTGCTGTAATGTCATGCTACAGCATCCAGAGCACTATATGATCTTTATTGTTTTATAACAACTGTTTATACTTTTTTAAAGGCTAGTGAATGTTATCTCTCGTTCATTCTCTCCTATGCATATAAAGATCATTTTTATTGGTGCAGTACATAGTCAAAAATTATAACTATCATGAAAATGTATTATATAGAATCACACATCTTTATCAGGACTCCCTTGAAAAAGAGGTTTTTGATCTCAATGGGACCTTCCTGGTTAAATAAAGGTTAAAAATATATATATATATTTCTTTGTAAAATAGTAAATAAATGCTGAGGTAATTATAGCAAACAATAATAATTCTATACAGGAGAAATACACATTTCCAGGAACTGTCACAAATTAAAAAAGCCAATACTGCATTCTCGTGAAGCCCCATATGAATATTAGGGCCTCACACAACTTTGGAAATCCAGAAATTATAGTTACACAGAAAAAGCAGTCCCAGCTTTTATCCTGCTCTCCAATTTGACATCCAAAACAGTACTAGTAATCAATCATCACTTTCTTGGTCATGATCACACAGCATGTATTTACCACAAATGTAACAGTTAAAAGTTGTCAGGATAGTTGATACAGCTGCGCCTGCTCGTGTTTTGCTTAAACATTTACCCTATATCCAAGAAAACCCTATAAAATAGACGAGCTTGTGACCCATCTCGTCTTAAAATGAGCTGATATCAGGCCTAAACTCTCCAAACATTGAATTCAAATAGGAAACATATTCAAACGAGGCAGTTGAAAACATACACGTGACAGAAACAGCTGTTATTACGCGACTGTGTGTATCAAAATACCAAATGACTGCAAAACAATATTATGTCTATAGCTTAAAATCTGTACGTGCTAGGGGAAAAAAATGCACATTTTGGATTCAGCACAGTCGATTTAATGTAAAATGTTTATTACCAGTGGCAAAATCTTTGTTTCCCAGTAATTTTTAAGACGTTGCCACCCAACGTCTTATGTTTCGGCTTATCTGAAATACAGTTTTATCTGTTGAATAATGGTCCAGCTCTAGAGATTTCCCTGAAGACAAAAAGGCCCTCTGCTGGCTAGATGTGGTCACTGCATGGAGAGCAGAGCTTCACCGCTCACAGGTTCGCCCAATTTTTATTTACCACTTTAAAAAAATATCCAGTGTTTTTTTTTTTTTTTGTTACACATTTTGGTTCTTCTGGCTCCCAGTGCATGGCTGTAGGGCTCTCTCTTTCTCTCTCGTTCTCTCTTACTCCCTCTGTATCTCTCGCTCTCCATATCTGTCTCTCTCTCTCGTTCGTGACTTTTCCGGAGCGCGCGTCTCTCTGTCTCTGTATCTCTCTCGTTCTGGAGCGCACGGATTTACGCTATTAAAACAGTCATTTTAAGGCATTTTTTGACCAAAACACAACAATGCGGTTTTTCATTATACGCGGGTGCTTGTGCAACGTAACCTCCGCGAATAACGGGAGCTTACTGTATTATGACACATTGCATCCCTCAGGCTCATCTGTATCGTTTGTGATTGTATATCCTTGTGTTGTCGTCCATCTCACTACAATATCTAGCATGCATTGCACAAAAATGCTAGATTCCCATCAGTTCCTAGACTTTAGCTACACTATATAGTCTAAAGTATTAGGACACACCACTTAATAATTGAATTCATGTTTCAGTCATTGCCAGAGAAATCTAAATTATATGAAACATTATGGACTTCCAACTTTGTGGACACAGTTTGAGGAAGGCACCTTTCTATCACAGACTGTGTCCCATGGTCAGACATGGTTGGATGAGTTCTGTGTGGAAGAACTTGACTGGCCCATACAGAGCCCTGACCTCAACCCCATCCAACACCTTTGGGATGACCTGGAACAGAGATAGCGAGCCAGGCCTTCTTTTCCAACATCAGTGCCTGACCTCATAAATGCTCTACAGCAGTGGTCCCCAACCTTTATTTGGTCACGGACCGGTTTAATATCAGAAATTATTTTCACGGCCCGGCCTTTAAGG
>JBBPDB010000153.1:15545530-15555814 GCA_037974465.1 Brachypetersius altus | reverse complement strand
GGGAGCTGGGTCTATACTACGCAAGCTATGATGACTTTCACCTTGATATTTTAGCGCGGATGTATACCTAGACGAATCACTAGGACGGAAAGACAAGGGGGGCTTAGCCCCCAGGGTTTTAGGAAGGAATTAGCGTGTATAGAGGCTGAACACGTTTCACCAAACCTTTCCTTTCACTTAAGGAAACAAGTAAAGTTAAGCAGTGAACAGTTATAGTGAACAGAACTCATAGTATTAATTTGTTGAATTGAGTACAAACGGCACTACCACAGAAATATTACTAAATGGGCTCCGGTTGCTACTCGCTAACAAGCAGCGCCGTGTAGCTTCGCCTCTGTCCTAATTCCCGCCTGCTACCTACAGCAGCTTCAACAGCCAGTACATCATTTTAATTCAATAATGATTATTTAATTCAATAATGATTTTTATATATATATATATGTGTGTGTGTGTGTGTGTGTGTATAAAATATATACAGTAATCTCCCAGTTTTACATGGATCAGGAGTCGGGGATTCAGTCACACACTGAGTTTTTTGAGAAACAAACTCATAGTTTTACGTGGAAATCCCCACAATAACGCAGAAACTGAACCAAACCTGCCTTCTTCAGACTGACTTAAAGGAAATCCGCTACTTCGGATCTTTGGATAACTTTAGCTGATTAGGTAAATGAAGAGGTGAATATGGCTTTGCTTTCCTCCATAGCTTGATGGGACAGAAATCCATTAGAGAGAGAGAGAGAGACTGCCAGAATGAGCGGATGAGTTGTGAGCATGAATTAGTAAGAGAGTGAAGTGTGAGTGGGTGAGAGAGAGGGAGAGGGAGCTCGTGGTTGACGGTATGAGTGAAAGGAAGGGCTTTGTGAGCGAGTGACACAGGGTGAGTGACTGTGTGAAATGGTGGAGGTGAATTAGTCAGAGAATGAATGGTCAGGGGGAAGGAAGAGAGAAAGATTAGAGATCAGAGGACCGGGAGGGAAAGAGTGATAAAGAGAGAATCAGTGAGAGTCCAGGGGGCTTAATGTCGCATGTTCACTCCTGCTGTCACAGCGCCTGATGGAGTTTTTCTGCAAAGCTACTGGTGGGCTCTAACATGAGCTGAGTAAGGTTCTGGAATTTAGCAGACATTATTCATTATCAGTTAAACATAATAGACAAATGCAACATTTATTTGAGTCTGACATATTAGAAAGTAATAACAAAACAGTAAATGCACCATGACTTCAGTGAATTGAGTGTATATTCAGTATATCTGTTGTAAATGAATATACATGATACATGAATTCAGTATATCTGTTGTAATTGTGAATCTGTTAGGTTTGTTCTTTGTACCTTTTACTCAGACAATCAGTTTTCATTGGGGACAGCCCTGATGTAAATGTGCAACAAGAAATTGCTTGAAACATGGTGTGCTGAAATGTTTAAATGATAGGGGTGTTGTTGATACTGATGCTGCATATTGATGCAATACTCTTATGATGGTCCTCTGTAATTTGGTGCAAAATGGCATCAGATGAAAAGATGTGAACATTTGAACAGTTGTTTTCAGCCATATGCCTTTTTGGAGAAATAAGGAGAGAAACTGTTATCTGAGTTTCCTGGGTGGAGCGATCGCTACAAATATGGGGTGGTGATGTGCCGACCATCACTCCTGTCAGTTTCGTTGATTCAATCTAGCATCAAGCATTTGAAAATGTAGCTACTAGAATGCTTTGAAGGATAGCAGAGCCATTTGTCCAGGACCTCCATATTTCTGTGCTGACCAGTCAGGAACCAGTACCTGTTTAGTACCAGTTCTCAGAACCCATCCCCACCTCCAGTTGACACATTGTTGCTCATTCTGACAGCTACAGTTGTGAGTGAAGTATACACTTTGAGATCTCTGCTTGTAAATATAAAGTGTAATGTGGCTGTTTCTGTCACACATGAACACACCACAGTACCCCCGGGGAGCAGTGTGTGAGGATGGTATCTTGCTCAAGGGTACCTCAGTGGTGCCACTGGCCAACTTTCTGGCAGTCATTCATTTAATGATCCCTCTGATTCATTTTACATAAGCTGCAAAAGATGTTAATCATGGGTTAATCTGAATACCTCTGTGTAATGGATGGACTTGCTTTGTTTTGTTACTCATTATTCCATTGTTTTATATTTATGAGCCATTTCTTTATTCATTATTCTTATTACTCGATTCTTGTTTTGCTATCTGGTGTCGATCAAACGAGGTTGGGTTCCCTGTTTGGTCCTTTTCAGAGGTTCTCTTTGTTGCATTTAAGGAATTTTTGCCTTGCCCTTGATGAGTGTGGGGCTTGCTCACTGGGCCGCTAGTAACGGATTTCTATAAAGCTGCTTTGTATCAAGAGCTGTTGTGAAAAGCTCTATACGTAAGAATTAGAGTTTAAATGAACATAACTTAATTAATTAATGGTAACTACAGGCTCTATTTTATGTTTGTGCACTATTTTACCAGGAATAGCTCATTTTTTTTCAGACCTAAAACTACACAGGTAGCTCAGGTAATTACTGTTAGTACCGTATTTTCTCATATCTATGACATTGACATTGATCTATGATTAAAACAGCCACCTAGTTCAGAATCTTGATCTTTTTGTGCTTTTACTGATCATAGCATAAATATCAACAACTGAATTTCTGGTAGCAACACAAGGATTTTGAAAGCAAGAACAAACAAATGCAAAAAACAATGCGATATCTATTGGTTTACCATAACATGTATGTATTGTGTATTTTTAGTAATGGTGATTATTATGTAACTGTATTGCTATTGTAAATATTTTGATATCAGTTTACACCCAAATTCACTACTCCATTCTAAAGGTTTGTATTTTATAAAGACACTGATAAAGACGTTTTTTTCTTCGTCCAGGTCAAGAACATGCAACTTTTGTGCCTTTTTCTTCTTCTGGTACATTACGAGTTGATTAGATTCAAGACTCAGTCTAAGAATTTTCATTAAAAGAAAAAATCCGATAGCCCTTACACATTTTTAAAAATACCTATTGAATATCCAAACCGTAGCCCATTTTATGTCGTTAATGAAATAAAACTAAAGTCAAGCCTCCAACTCTTAAATGCAATATCAGTATTTAATTTGTCGAATTTTCACATTTAGAGTGGGCTTGTCTGTATTTGTACAGCCACTCCCATCCCTATTGCAGAACCCAAAGCTTCGCCTCCCTGACACCCATCTGTTTTCCTGACCTGAAGCCCTAGCCCGCATGACACCTCATCCGTCATGTGATGACCTGGGGCAGTAATGAGATTGATTGTACAGAAAGCTTACATGCATTTAATGAGACACTGACTGAAGTGGCAGAATGGAAGCAGCCAGTGCCCCTGATAAAGCAGTGACGGAGAGGAGGAGAGGCTGGTGGGTGGGTGAGTGAGTGAGTAAGCTGTGGATCATTCGTTCATGCTGTCTCTCTTCTCCCCACAGGTGTCCACTGTACCCATGGCTTCAATCGGACAGGATTTTTGATCTGTGCCTATCTTGTGGAGAAAATGGACTGGAGGTGAGAGGCCGCGAGTGTCTCGTTTGTGTGTTCGCGTTTGTGCACTGGCTTGCGTCATTCACCCACCACCCAGACGTTCTGAAAATAAACAGTCCTAAAATAAAAATGATGAAAGATTTACGTCGCGGCCTTGTGCGCGGACCTGTCCGGCCCTAAGGGAGACGCACTGCGGTGCAAAGTTGCATCATTAAAAGAGTGAAGTGACCAGCAATATGGAGACGTTTGCTTTGTTAACTTATTGCAGATACTGGGATATAATAAAACTGCAATGATTCATAGTCTGATCAGTCATACAGAAGCTGCACTCTCTAAAGGGAGGGAAATAATGGAAACGTATCAGAAGCCTCTGCAGTATGTGATAAATTATTCATTTTAGATAGCAAAGCACTGATGTATCTTTAGGCTCTGAGGCACACTTGCAAATGGGCTCTGAGAAGGTCACTTTCGGGACAGTCTCCGGTAATCATTCGTACAGTGTCTTGTTTTGGACCTGGCAGGAAATGTTGACAGTGTCTTTGTTGCTTAAAAAAGGGTGTGGGATGGAAAGGATCATTTGTTTTGCCTCCCAGGCTCCGACACATGAATGCAGTGAATACTAACATGTATTATTAACAGTCATGCGTTTCACGAGCCCTCTACTGACTGTGACATGCTTACAGCTTCAGGGACTCGCGGGCTGGTATTCAGCCCTGTTTGGTGACTCCCAGCACAGACTCACCTGATTCAAGTCATATGAACATTGCTGTGTTCTGTGGGTGTGTTTGAGCAATCGAATTTCCCAGCTGCTTGACACAAATTACAGTTTCCTCATCAAATGTAGTCAATTGAACACGGCGTGTGTTGTCCAAACTTTGATACTTTCAGCACAGTGTGCAGTAGTGAATATGTTTCTCTCTGTTATTCAGCGTTGAGGCAGCCGTGGCAGCATTTGCCCAGGCCCGCTCTCCCGGCATCTACAAAGGAGAGTACCTGAAAGAGCTCTTTCGCCGCTACGGTGATGTAGATGACGCACCCGCTGCCCCCCAGCTCCCAGAATGGTGCTTTGAAGACGACAACGATGGTGATGTTGATGATGATGGGAACGTGATTAGTCAGGAGTCTGGACCGAGCTCATCAGGCTCCAATCCAGGCAAGAAGAAGAAAGAGAAACTGAAATTGGTGAGCCTTTTGCGTTTACGTTTTTTTTACAGTGGAAACATCATTCACTTGTGACAACACTAATTCCAGTAGCAAAGTGCTGACAACTAGCTCCAGCATATGGGCATCGTGTAAGTGAATGGCGAGAGTTTGAACACATCACCCTTTAATGAACCACATAGTAGTTAACTTACAAGCTGTTATTTACATTTTATTTGCAAACCACTCCTTGCTGTCTGATGCACATTGTCCCACCTGGATCACCAGCAGATCAAAAATATCTTTAGTTTTTCTGGAATGTGTCTTCTCACATTTCCTAGTCCTGGTCTTGTAGTATGTCTGCTCTGTACATTTTTGTGTTTTTTTTCCAAATTTCCTGAAGTTTGTTCAACATAATTTTCTTGAATGTTTTGCTCATTCACTCAGATTTAAAATCTTCTGCCCTAAATTGCTGTCCTTCAAACATACTGTTTTAATATCCCCACTTTTACACTCTTCTAGCCTGCTCACCCCATTCACACTGTTGTAGAATGTTCTACTCTGTTGACTTTAGTGTTTGATGCGTAGTTTTATTTTCTATTTCATTTTTGATTATTTAATGTTCTCGTTATTTAACTAGAATGCAGGACCCATCCATACTGTTCTATAATGCTCTCCTTCATTCATGCTGTTGTGGAATATTCTTCCCATTCACTCAAGTTTTGTTTTGTTCCTTGTCAGTTCTTAAAATGATTTAGAAACTGCCAGCGTTGTAACGTTTTTATTTGTTGGTGTTCTTGGGATGGTGTTTTTTGACCTCAAGTGGGGTATGGGAGCGGCGTCTGTTGTGCTAATCCTACACATACAAGAAGTAAATCTCACCCACAGCTGAGCAAGCAGCTTTCACCTACTCAGTATCCTACTTCATTCTATAAGGCTGGTTTTAGTGCTCTGAGCTTTTGAAGGTTCAGAAATGAACTAGGTATCATTCCTACATCAGCTAAACAGTTTGGGACAGAAATGCACAACATGGACCCACATTTTTTTGTTTTGGCCAAGTTTTCAATATGTTTCTTAGCAGCAGCCGCCATGCTCCATTTCTCATCTGTTTAATGAACAACTGACTGTGTGATGATTGCAACTGCTTCCTCCTGTCTCATTAGAATAGTGCAATTAGCTAGTCCTATGTGGATGTCCCTTGTAATGGCTGTAATGAAATTACAACAGTGTATATCCATCAGACCCTCGGCTCCCCAACGATGACACCGGAAAACAAATCAAGCATGAGGCAGAAGGAGGGCTTATGTTGCTATTCCGAGGGATTTTTTCCCTTCCCCCTGATTATTAATGTCAGTCATATTTCCTCTCCCAGCTTGGCGGAGGCGCTCAGAGGAAGTTTAAGTGAGTTGGCTATGTGTAGGAAGATGTGACAGGCAAGAGGGCTGGACTCCACTCTTCACTCCTGCTTTAAAGCAATGGCTCTGCCAGAAATTATATTTACAGTTTTTCTCTCCGTCCAAATATAATCAATCAGCCAGGACGTGTTTCCTGCCTGAAGTTTGCTTTGTTAGTTTTTCACTGAAGCAACAAAGCTGCTGTCCCTAATAAGTAATGGGCGCAAACCTGAATGGGGTGCAGTCATGCTTTGAAATATTGTTACGCACATTGCAAAAATGTGCATCTTGGAGAATAAACATTCTGTCTAAAGGTCCACATCAAAAGACCTCTGTGAAATAAGTAATATGTAAGCTATTTAAATGTTAACAGTCCACCTAACCCTACACAAAGGACTTAAATGGACCTCAGGGCAAAAACAACATATGCATATGAAATGGACCTTTTGAATATGATGTCGAATGTGCTTCCTTTGTTCGAACCCCGAAGTCTACAAACAAGCAGCACCAATCATCAGGTATTCCTGCACGTCTTAAGCCGCACTCCTCCTGCCTCACAGCTCTGCTCTCATTAATTCTGCCAAAATTGAGTACAGTTTTCATTGTTCTTTAAAATTTTGTTCAAAATATTGAATCCTGAGCCATGTAGTGTGGATGGAGTCACACCCCCAATGCTCAACTGACCACACGCAAATTTGTCTCAAATGGCAGTTTGTATCTAGACATTGTGTTTTTGTTAACGCCAAGTTTTACTCCAAGCTCTCTCACCATGCACTGTCAATGAGATTTTTTTGTGGACATTTTTGTCATTCTCTCCATCAGGGAGCTGTGTTCCTGGAGGGTGTGTCGGTTAAAGGGGTAAATCAGGTGACCACGCAGCCCAAACTGGGGCATGTGCAGCGGAAGTGCCAGGAGTTCTGCGAGTGGCAAAAGTGAGTAAACCGCCCTTTTGAGCGAATGTGAATGGAGTAAAGCTTATTGAGAAGTTCCCCTGTGTTCACTGGAAAATGTGAGAAATGTCCTCCCTCCTGAACTGTTAGTGCTGTTTCTGTTTTTTTTATAGACTTTTCAGTGTTATTCAGAACAGGTAAAGCGATCCATCTTCAGCTTTTAAATATGATTATTCTCACACCTTTAAGTCAGAGCCTATCAGAGAACTAAGGCAGTCCCAGAAAATCAAAAGCAAGATCACAAAAACAAATGACTTCATAAATGACTCCATAAATTACTTTGGTCACCTCTTAAGAAGGCCCAGAGAAGCAGTAAGCTGAAAGCAAAAGAACTTTGCAAGCCTGTCGAGAGCAATTAAACGAAGATAAAGTATTTCCTGTTTCTAAACTCCTTGCTAACTCCCTCTATGAAATGCCGCACTCCTAAAACAGGGCTGGATGGGGCTTTGCGAGGGTTACATCAGTGTGAAGTCTAGTCGCACATGACTGCTTACGGAAAAGGCGGAAGCTTTTATGCCGATGTCCCCTGAACTGTCTGAAAGTATAGTCTTGCCTTAATAAATGACAGGCTTTTTTGTGGCACAAGAATGGCTTTTGTCACATTGCCCATCCCCCGACTTCATATTGATTAGCTCAGAGGTGTGAACAATGAGTCATGCTGCTCAAGACTTGCAAAGCAGACTTTTTTTCTTTTTATCTGAGTTGGACTTGGGAGGTTAGAAAGCAATCAGATGTTTCACATTTAATCCTTTTTAGAAGGACCACATACCACATTCTTGGCGAATGTAT
Source organism: Brachypetersius altus (assembly GCA_037974465.1). Classification (NCBI taxonomy): domain Eukaryota; kingdom Metazoa; phylum Chordata; class Actinopteri; order Characiformes; family Alestidae; genus Brachypetersius; species Brachypetersius altus. Next base: position 15,548,032 of record JBBPDB010000153.1, on the reverse strand, counting down.
AATCTGCCAACAAGCAGGTAAACTTAAGTCATTTTGCAGACCCAGTATTGCAGTTGCAGGCAGTAATCACGGTTGATGACTTTGCGCTCTATTTTAAAGTGGATGCACTGATGCGTATATACAGAGGGGTGGAGGTCGTTCAAGGTTTCAGCAGAGAAGAACCGACACTTGCTGTTGTGTTCTGTATAGCCAAGAGAGTGTAAGACAACTAGGATTAGCATCTTTAGAGGTTCACTCTTAAGCAGTACATTTTACATGCACAGGGGACGTAATGTAATTTTTAACGTTTCTCATTAATTTAACTCCCATCATGTCAGTACCTTTTCCAGGCTGCACACACTTGTGTCCAGCAACCCTTACCTACTATAAACTGAGATGTAGACACAACATCAGGTTCTATTAAAATGGCAAAACACCCTATTTTGTGGAAAAGTTATTCTTCTTAAGTATGGATACGTTCCAATAAGTCTTGGCCTCAAATCAAGCCGATAGGTCTGTCCTACCGCAGATGCGTGACTCTGAGTAGTAAAATGTGAAAAAAACAGAAAATAGGTTGATTTGATGTGGTGATGCTGACTGTTTGGTGTACATTCCCAGGCTAATAAAGTACTTGCTGCTTAAAAAATACCCGGTAAATAAAATAAATGCTGAATTCAGCATTTTAAATGCCGTCTAGTCTTTTCAGTTCAAACTATTCGTTACAGTGCTGACGGTGCTAAAATGACGTTGTCCTACTTTCCCATTTAAAATGTATCCCGTCCAAACATTGATCGATCATTCATGGTTTACTTTTACTGGACTAGTTCTGTGCAAAAGTCGTTTAAAACTCATTCATCTTGTCAGTAATTACATGTCTTGCTCGAAAAAGCACCGTGTAACAGACTAAATGTAAGAAACCACGAATACAGAGAACATGAATTTCTTGTTTGAAAGTAGTGAGCCGGTTCAAAGAACACTCATTTAATTCCAGACTTCTTTTATGCCCTTAGCTGATCACATCTGATTTAACTTAATGAAAGATTGATGAGCCAAACAAGTAATACAAGAAGATTTTTGGAAATGATTTAGTGCACACATTGATAGACATATAATCACTACTTATACTAATATTATTTGCGTTTATTGTATAATTAGTTTTTTTGTAAGCAAATAAATGATTTAAAGTCTAATATTCTTAATAATATAAAACTTTTGCACTGTGCTTTTGTATGGATGTTAGGATATAAACTGAGGTTTGTGATATGGATTGATATAAACTGATGCAATACAGTAAAATGATCATTTGATGGTATTGATCAGATACAACAAGGCATTAATGCTGTTTCTGATAGCCAGGTTGGTGCATCCCTTCACTTTATCTCTTTCTGTGTGTCAGGTCTGGGTTTCCCGGCGCTCAGCCTGTATCGATGGACAGGCGGAACATTCGTCTGCTAGAGCAGAACGGCTACAAGGTTAGCTGGAAGGCAGATGGAACACGGTGAGCTCGATATTACATACATAAAAACACACACACACACAGAGACACACATCTCTGCTCTGAGTAGTTCTTCACAAGCTGTCCTTGCCAATGTCCAGGCGTACACCAGAGACTCACTTAGCATCAGTTTGCGCCTGTAGTTGCTGCGCAAAACAAGCCCCCCGATTGGAATTGGATCAGTAAGGAACTGAGGCATTTGCTCGTCCGTGTCAGCGATTGAATAATTTTCCATTACTATCTCAACAGGGGCAACTGATGTTTCCCTCTGTTTTTACCTCATGCTAATAAACCTAGGGGTGTCTAGCTTAAGTGTGCAGATTTTCACAAGTACTTAACCTGATTATTCACAACTGATGTGCATTAGTGTGTTAAACAGGAGAAGTTCTGTTCTAGAGAACTTCATCAAGACTTGTAATCAGTAGTGGGGAAAAAAACAGATGTCTGTGGAGTTCAATGCGACTTTCTCACATAGTTGAATTACATGCAATGTTTACAGTGAAACTACCTGATTGTTGAGACAAATAAACTAAGCAGTGTCTAGTTCAGGTCCTGAAGAGCTGGAGTCCTGTCTTGATTTCCACACCTACTGAACCCCTACTCATTCACAACTGATGCGCATCAGTGTATTTAAACAGGGAAATCTGAGACTGAGACCCTCCAGTGCCAGAGCGGCACCCTGTCGGAATAACTGGACTGTTGATGTTGATGGCAGAGTTGGTTACTTGTTTTGGCCTTCAGACATCTGTTGGTTCTTGTGATGAATCAGAGCATTCTGCCTCTCTGCCTTTAGTTCTCCAACAGGAACAGAAATGACTTGTTGGTCAATAACGTACCAGAATAGAAATAATCATGTTATTTCTCAGATATTTGTCAGACTGGGGTTGCGATCAGATTTCATGTTTGGGTTTCTCCAAACCTGGCTCCCAGCAGTGTTTACACTTGGTGTAGTAGTGGTTAAGGCATCCACCCTGCGACCAGAAAGTCCGGGTTCGATCCCCAAGACCGCTAGGCACCGCTGAGGTACC
>JBBPDB010000153.1:15488092-15503196 GCA_037974465.1 Brachypetersius altus | reverse complement strand
TCTCTCTCTTTCTCTCTCTCTCTCTCTCTCTCTCTCTCTCTCTCTCTCTCTCTCTTTCTCTATCTCTGTACATTTATATATATATATATATATATATATATATGTATATATATATATATTGTCACAAAAAGTGGAGGATATTTGCTGTTTCCACATTATTGTGGGGATTTCCTCATACCATTATCAGTTCGATTCTCAAAAAAAAAAACACGTTAGACTGCTGATCCGTGTAAAATCCGTGACTGATGATCTATCTATCTATCTATCTATCTATCTATCTATCTATCTATCTATCTATCTATCTATCTATTGATCAATCTATCTATTGATCGATCTATCTATCTCCATGCTTGTGGGTCTCACTTCTCTACATCAAGGGAGCAGGGCTTGACTGTCACTGCTTGGCTTTAGTATGTCCCAGTTTGAGCTGTCCTCATCTTTTGCCAAACGTCCCTCTCTGGGACCAGGTTCTTTGACTCTCAGTCACTATTTATAGCAACAGACTTGTCTGCGCTACTTAAAAGTCCTCTGCGGAACCTGCGTCTACCTTTTTTTTAGACATGAGATAAAGGCTGTTACAGTCATTTCTGTGGGCTATGAAATTTTTCTCTCCTCCTTCGCCACCAGAGTGGCTTTGAAGTGCAGTTCATTACTTTTTTCCCTTCTCTTAAACCTGTAGGGGGGATCTTGCGACATGTGGTGCATATTGTAGAGTGTCCGGGAGTGACCTGACTATAATGGGGTTTGAAGACCTACTTTAGTACCCCAGATCTCAACACCATTAGACAGTCATATCCATCTCATTGACATTTCTCACCACTTGACATTTTCCCGTGTCACCAAAACATCCACCAACTGTCCCCACCGCATCAAATGTCAAGGAAATGCCACATGCCCAAGGCTGCTGCATGGAGAGCATGGCTGGGACATCCTAAGTCGCATCCAGAATGATGCTGCAAATCTTGGAATTCCCAGGAGAAACCGGTCACTCTTATGTACACTCTCAAAAATAAAGTTTTCTAAAAGGTATTTGCTTCATGTGTATTTGCTTCATGTGTATGATTACATTATGTGGACATTTTTGTGGTGAAAAATACAACATCTAGTTAACGTCATGATAAAAAAATCTAGTCTTTCTCTGTGTCTCTTAGAACGACAGGGGGATCATGTGAGTAGTCTATATTTGTTTTGGAATAAAGATGGAGCATGCATATTTAATAATGGCTGGTTCACATGAAGCCCTTACAGAACAATATAAAAATGGCATCCTGGCATGGTGCCAGATGGAACAGGTAAACAGATTGTTCTATGACTATCTTCAAAACAAAATATGCTACAATGTCTTCTGCTGTGACATGCACCAATATTACATTCAAGATTCAAGATCTGTATATTGTCAAAACAACAATATACTCAGCATACAGTGTATTGAAATGCCATTCCACACAGGCCCTACATGGCGCATTTATACAGAATATTAACAATACAAAAATATAGGGCAAGAGATACACACGAATATAAATATAACTAAATATTTTAACAGGACAGGGACAATACAAAGTGCATGTGTGCAGTTATAGTAAAGTGAAATGTGCCCTTTTGTGCTGCCAGAACAGCTCTGTTCCATCAAGGCATGCTCTCCACAAGACTTCTGAATGTGTGCTCTGGTATATAGCACTAAGACTTTAACAGAAGATCTTTTAAGTTGGTCTAGCACATCCCATTTACTCGATTGGACCAAGACCAGACGAGTTAGAAAGGTGCATTAGCCTGCTCAAAGAGGCCCCTACTATTAGGGAAGACCACATCTCCAATATACCAGATGGGCTAGCCTTCACTCCCCACATTAGTCAGTGAGCCTTGGGTGCCCATGATACTGTTGCCAGTTTACATTTACATTTACGGCATTTATCAGACGCTTTTATCCAAAGCGACTTCCATTCCCTAACTACAGGGGACAGCCTCCCTGGAGCAACTTGGGGTTAAGGGTCTTGCTCAGGGACCCAGTGGTAGTGCTGAAGGTAGGATTCGAACCTGTGACCTCTTGGTCCAGCGGCAAGTATCCTACCGCTAGGCCAACAGCACCCCATTAGAGGCTCAGAAAATGAATGGGTAGGTGAATGTTTTTAATGCAGAATTAATATGGATTAACATATAAAATTGTTAAAAAACCCACTGAGCTACCTCCACCCCACTATGCTTCCTTGGACTCTATGAAGGAGCACTCACCAGACATCTTAGAGCAGGAGTGCAATTTAAGTTTTTATACCCAAATGAGCAGTTACTCTAGCAGCGGCGAATTGAGGGATGCTTGGATGAAAATGAGCCCGTCTGTATTGCTGAAAGCGTGCACAAAACTTGACACCAGACATCTGTCTGACAAGTGCACTCGCTCCTAGGATTTCTGTCGCATTTTTTCTGTCAGATTTCCGTTTATCTTAGCTGCTGACTTGAGCAAACACATTTGAAAAAGTCAGGCAGACATTTGCAAGAAGCTCAAAGACCATTTATTGTCATTAGCGCTAGCCAATTAATATCTGAACTGGTTCAACACACTCAATAATCTGGATCCTGCATCAGTTACATGTGTTACATGAGCCTGACATTTACTCTGATCTTCAAACGTTCATGAATAAAGTGAGTCAAAAAGCCTTCAGCTGTTCCTGAGAGACATTAACATGGAAATCACACAGGCGAGTGGAAACAGGGCTTTTTCTTTTTGGAATATCAGGCTCATTATGTGCCTTAAGTGTTGTGCTGATTCAAGTATTGTTTCCATGCTAAACATGCGCCATGTTTTTAATGACTTGTTTGCATCTACAGTTCTACCATTAGTGTCTTGTGGCTTCATTAGATAGGACACAATTAGCCATTCAATTGATTGGGTGATTGATTGAGGAAAACTCAGTCAAAACACAGGAACAGCGGTTCTCAGCCAGACAAATGGCCTCTCGTTACCTAATCTACAAGAAAAGCACTAGTGCTTTCATTTGGTCTCCATGCTTGTCTTGTTTGTAAGGCTCAGCTGCTGCTCTGACTGGTCTATTCCTGTGATAATCAAAGCATCACACTTTCTCAAACTCACTGACCTTTTTGAATTGTTTATTTCATTACAAAAACAATTAAAATAACCAGGCAATCAAATCAAATAATCACTTGAGACATGTTTGGTTTCTGAAGTGTGTTATTTTACTTTTTAAAGTAAAGGAAAGTGGCCCCTTTTAGTCACATGACTCCTTATAGTCATGTGAAATTCTTTCTCTGCATGTAACCCAACAAGGGGCACCCGGGGAGCAGTGTGTGGGGATGGTACTTTACTCAAGGGTACCTCACTGATGACACTAGCAGTTTTGGGATTCAAATCCACAACCTTCTGATTGCAGGGACAATGCGCTACTAAAACATCACATTTCTGGGCTGAATTCTTGAATGTCTGTGGAGTTCTGCGGTATCTACTGCAGTTGATTTTTTTTTTTTTTTTGCTGTACAGTAACCCCTTACTTTTACTCGGATCAGCAGTCGTGGATTCAGTCAACACGGATTTATTCTGAGAACATTTCCATATAAAAGATAACTGTAGAAATATAGAAAGTGTATCTTAAAATGGTAAAATACCGCTGTACTTAGAGCCGCGAGGTTTGAAAGTAGCCAATCCAAGAGGATTATGTAGTGCGCAGACGCAAGCCTGCTGCAGCAAGCTGTAAATGCTCTGTCTTGCCTTCGTATTTTAGTGTTTTACACATTTTTTCCACAATTTAACAATTATCTCAGTGTATTTGGAATTAGTAAGCTGTGCCCTGTCTAAACATGTGGGAAGAGAGAGTTTTTTTCAATGTTTATGTAAGAGTCTTTGTTTTGGCTCGCCACACGCTGCTTATGATGACGTTAATGTAGTTTCCTCCGGGATCAATAAAGTTTTCTGATTCTGATGATTTATTTCTCCTGGCTGCTGCTGTTTGAATCATCTGTGGCAAATGCAGACCAGAATTGCAGAATGTGGATCATCTCAGTGTTTCTCTTGTTTTTCGTTTTGTCCTTTGTAAAGCCCTGTATTTTTATTACTGTAAATTAAATTAAAAGAGGCAAATACGTGTTTACCATTACATTTTATTTAAGGATAATGCATTAAACTGAGCTGAAAATGAAATGAAAGTGTTCTGGGAGCATATTTGGGGAAATTTTAGGGTTTACAGTATAAAAATTAACCAAAACTTTAACCAAAACTTAACAGTGGTTTTTTTTTACTATACGCGGATGCTCTTGGAACGTAACCCCCACGAAAAGCAGGGATTACTGTATATACATATATATATTTTTTGGTATTATTTCTCAGTTCTCCTCTGTAGGTTGAGACCTCTAGGCTATATTTTGGCTATATTGTATTCCTTGTATTCTGATGTGTTCTAGGTTCTCACTGCTGTTTTGTATTCTCGTCTCTTATGTTCTGGCTCCAGTCACGCTCCGCAGGTCGCTGTGGGTGAGTCCTCCCACACTCTCTGCTCTTTATCAGACGCTGACCTTACCGAAGAGTTCGCACACTAATTACTATTATCACCTCTACCATTTCAGACAATTGGTTTGAATAGGGTTTAAGGTGTTCCAGCGCGGCTGCGAGTGGCACCGAAAATGACTGAGATAATGCCTTAAATTTGGAGAGCTTTATGGGAAGCGATTATGTCTGTCGTCTCTTGTCTGTCGAAATTATACCAAACACCCCAAAAAAACCCTTCCTTTACTGAAGTATTGTTCACGTTGCCGCATTGTATCCACAGCTCTGGTCTCTCATTGCTTTCCTATGCCTCGTTCCTCTTGCCACCAATTTTTTAAAACGCCCTTCATCCCTTCTGCACTGTTTTCCTCCAGTCTGCCTCTAAGCATACGGAGCATCTCTGAGGAGTTTCATATAGAGCTCCACCCTGCAGCCTGTATACAAGAAGAGGGCATTCTCACGATTAATAGTGCCCTGCATGGGCACCTCAGCGACCCCACCCCCTCTGTCTTGCTCATAACACACCACAAGCCTGGGAGAAAGAGAGAGAAGGCCATATAAAGGTAGCACAGAAATATTTGAGCTCATAAAAGAAGAGGAGCCAGCGTTGTCCCCCAAGGCCTTTGGCTCCACAGAGAGGAGGTGTTGTGACTCAGTTGCTGCTTTCTGAGTCATATTTCAGCAGCTGAACTTTCAGCGTTTCGGAGCGCACTGCCTGAAATGTATACGAGGTATAATCTGCAATACAGCCTGGTACTCAAACAGTATTACTCAGGATGTCGTTTGTTCTGCTGTTTACTGATGCACATTAAATCAGTAGACATGCAGTACTGTGCGAATGTCTCACGCTCCTGTGCAAACTCATCTGAGCAATAAGGAACTTTCTGCTAGCAAATACACAAGTTAACATTAGAATAAATGCTTATTTGCATTTGTATTGATATTACTTGTATATATTCCAACATTAGCTTTTAAAAGCGTATAATGCTCAACTAAACAGGTTTTAAATATAATTCCTGCAGGTTTGGCATGGTACTGCAGGAAGTGTGTTTACATTACACTTACACATACTGGTATAAAGGTTAGGAGAATAAAAGAAGCATTCACTTTTACAGTATATTTAATATTTTTGCAGCAGTTTCATGCAATATCAAATACAATTCTGAATATTATAAGACTCTTCTAAATAAACTTCTAAACAGACACTTGCTGCCAAAACCTGCTTGAGAGCAACAGATGCAGCTCATGTGTAGTGAAGACACCCAGACTGTTAGCTGTGCAGTGGGCAGGTGTGTGTGTGCGTGTGTGTGTGTGCGTGTGTGTGTGTGCGTGTGTGTGTGTGTGTGTGTGTGCTGGGGGCGGGAGGAGAGATGGAGTGATTGCAGAGCAGGAAAAGGATTTGTGTGGTGGTGTGTGAGCGAGAGGAAGGGAGAGAGGCAGTTCTGCCTGCTGGTGCTGTGCGCACTGGCTTAAAGATGGTATGTAAATTGGGAGAAGGGAGGGGTGGTCCAGACCGCTGCCATAATGGTGTGGATTTGGTGGGATTAAGCACCAAGTAGGCTCCAAAATGGCTGCCAGGATCTCACGGTTACAACTGGGGCGTGATGCCGGCCCGAGCCAAAACTAACAGGAGCTGCTCCCTCACTGCCAGACGAGGGAGGATTATCAAAACTGGCTGCCATCAGTGCGTGTGAGGGTACCTATATTTGGGTTTCCGCTCGAGTGTGTGTCTGTGTGTGGATATAATTGTCGTTTGTCTGTGGCACTTGTGATTCCTCCTCTTCCTTCCCGTCCAACTTTTCAGCATTCTAGTGCATCCATTCCTGCCCCCCCACTCCTCCACTCTGCTCAACATGCCAACAGATGACCTTCACGGCCGGAGCACACAGGCTTTTACTTACCCAGCATGCCAATTCTCTCGGAGGGCCAGCGTTTCCTTCCAGTGCCGCCCACTTCTCCGCTGTCCTGCAGACCCATGGATCAGAGCTTAATCCACGCGCTCCGTCTCTCACTCTTTGCCCTGTGCCTGCTGTCTTGCTGTCTCTCAGTCCCGCTGTACACCTTACGTCCCTTAGGGGCATTCCTGACACTGAGCAATGCTATTTTACATTCTCTTACACAAGAACCCATTATCTTCTCCAGTGTAGGAGACACCTCTCAATTACAAATCAGGGTCTCCTAATGCTTCATTACCAAACCCAGCGGCTTTACCTGAGCAATGTGAATTTAAATCATTTGACATTTTACTGGCAAGAGGGTGCAGCCTAAATAATGATATAATGGTATTGTTTTAGTATTCAGTGTTAATAAAATGGATGAAGAAACCTCGAGAAAGGTTAATGAAAATAACGAAAGTGCCGGTGGTGCCTCTTTTCAAATGTGTGGAGTAGAGAGAACGGGAAAGTGCAGTTGCTGATGGAATAGCATGATGTTAACAGAACAGAAACACAGGCTACATTTGCATTACTTTTGTATACTGAGAGCAAGAAACTTTAGTGAAGCATAATGCAGACCTACAGGGAGTTTTTCCTCGCCTCTGTCGCTCTTGGCTCAGTAGGGGCTTGGACCCAGGTTCTGTAAAGCTGTTTTGTGACACAGCCATCATAAAATACCCTTTTTTAAATGTACAATTTATTTGAATTAAACTGAGTTAGTATCCTTGTTGACATTTGTCGTGTTGTACAACCAGCTTTGATGAGTAATAACATGCGTCTTTCCTGCCATGAAGTGGTCATGGGTGAATCAGTGGTCATGGGTGAATCAGTGGTCATGGGTGAATCAGTGGTCATGGGTGAATCAGAAGATGTAATGGATGTAATCTCTGTGCAAACTGGGAACATGCTTTACCAGATTGACAGTCAAATATAACTTTGTGATCACGTTTACTAATGTCTGTGTGAATTTTGGTATTCAGAGTTGAGAGCCTAAAGGGCTACACGTCCAATCCTCACTTTCATAATTTAACATATCAGTTTTATAGCAGTGAATAATAATAAGCCTTAAGAGCGTATCACATTCTGAGGCTTGTTACTCCATAATTATGTGAAAGACAACCTAAGTTAGCTGAGATGGATTTGTTGTAAGAAAAGAAGCGTAGAAGCCTGGATCTGTCAGCACCTCCTGAGAATTTAAGTCACGGATCATATTGTGTTGTGCTGCAGCTCAGTGAGCCAGAGACTCAAGTCTCACTTCAATTTTCCACTCAAGACCAACATGAATCTGAGAGATTTTTTGGACTCTTGCATCCCAGAACTGGTACAAATAACTTAAGGCTTTACTTAAACTTCGAAGCTGTACTCGGACTCGCACACTAGAGTGTGAAGACTTGACTCCAACTTACTCAAGACCGACTAAAGTCTCGACTTGAACCCTAGAGATCTGTGACTTTTTCAGGCCCCAGATACTCAAGACTCAATCTGATCTTGCCCCTCAGAAGTGCAGACTCCATAGACTATGATTTTCCCCCAGAGGCTCAGCCTTGCACCTCAGAGAATTAACTCTGAATCAGACCCTAGAGACTCAAGACTCAACTCAGACTTGCACCTCTGAGACTCGAGACTCAGGTTCTCACTCGGGGGCTCAGACGTGCGCTTCGAGCTTAACTTTGGCTTTGTTCGTAGAGTCAGCCATGTACTTCAGAGATTCGAAACTCAACCTGATTCTGCACCCCAGAGACTTGAGACTCAGTTCAGAGTCCAGAGAATCAACATGTGCATCAGGCACTCGGCTCTTCAGAGAGATCATGATGTGTGTTTACTTTTTCCAGTTCAGCCTGTCTTTCTGTCATACCTTTACACTAGGAATGGTTTTGCGGTTGGGACCACAAGCATTGCTCAGATATTGAATTTGTGTCATGTTTGTGTTTGTATTGTGTATTGATGTATATTTTGTATGCTGTATTCATGTTTCTCAAATGCAGCATTTTTGTCAACTATTGTTTGTTATATATGCTTTATAAATAAGATACTCGCAATAGGCGAATACAATGCTCTTAATACTATAATGTATGGCTTAAACCTGTACTCTGTTCCTCAGATTGACTGTTTTTATGGAATTTATTTTTCTCTGAGACCTTGTAAGCTTGTCATAAATATTTAATAAACACATGTATTAGAGAAAGACCATTTTCTGAAAAACAGTGTGAAATGTCTAGCTAAATACACAGGTTCCCTTGAAATGCATGAACAGTTCGGAGGCATTGGCTTTGTAAGTAATGCTCCTTCTTGCTTTTCCTCCACAGGTGTCAAAGGAGCTGAAGCAGTATGATAATAAGATCATTGAGTGCACATTCAAAAATAACTCCTGGGTGTTCATGAGGCAGAGAGTAGACAAGAGCTTCCCCAACTCTTATGATACAGCGATGGGTGAGTACCAGCACTGTGACCTTTCTTCTCCTGGATATTTAAATAAGCACACCAGTGCTTTCTTACTATCCTATGCTGTCAGAAGTGCCCTGATAAAACCTGAGGCAGTGAATTTCATGCTTCCTGTATTATTAACAATAACTGAATACTATTTTATTTGCCTGAAAAGCAATTTATATGCTTGTCAGTGATGCCCGGCTCTCGTCCTAAAGGGCGTCAGTCCAGGACAGTCCTGTGTTTCTCCTGCTCTGTCATGCTTGGTAAACCTGATCGCTATCTACTGAATTGAGTCGAGTGTTTAAGGCCCTTTATTGCCCTGTCCTACATTAATTTGCCCAATGCTGAAAGTAGTAGGCCAGTAGCACTTAAATCCACATGGAGCTGGCTTCATGACTGGCCTAGGGGGGTTTTATCTTTTTGCTTTTTGAATATCAGCATTTTTAGACGAGTACTATTTTTGGATATCCCAAAAAAAAAAATATTTCAAAAATTCATGACGTGTGTATACTCCGTATTTTTAAAATCAGTGGTGTGAATACGAAGTCCACCCTTCATGAACAGCCTTCTCTTGTGGGAGATGTTGGGACACTGCTGTTAAGTGTTGATTGTATTTAGCCACAATAGCATCAGCAAGATCAGGTAAAGATGTTGGATAATTAGTTGTTAGTAATGTGCACATTAGTAATGTGCACTCCAACTCACCCCAAATGCATAAGCCCATAAATCCAGAAAACACTGCTCCACTGTTTCCATTGCTGCGAGGTAGTGATGCCCAGGTCCTGTTCTGTCCATTGATTCACAAATATTTCTGCAGATTGAGAGGGGGCATAGAGACCTTAGACTCATCTGCAGCTGTCCCATGTCAAGGCACTTGTATAGAGATTATTTGTGCATAATCAGATATGTGTTAGCAATGGTGTACCTCAAATCTACTAAATTTACTAAAAGAAGATATTGTTTTTCTTTCCATCCTAATATATCAGATCGCGTTTGTGTTCTGGTGTAACACAAAGATAATCTGCAACATCAGTAACTGAATATATTTTGTTGATAAAGCTTTTATCTGTGAAAAAGACTTATTTTCCACTCTCCAGCAGGCTGTGGGCTAAGAGAGCTCAGTAAGGTCACAGAGTCAGGGGTTGTCTAAGGGCACTCAAATGTTTTCCATTGTTTTTGTGTACCACTTTTGTTATGCCCTGTGGACTGGCATAGATTTGAGTTTTAACCATCTTTGAACAGCATCTGGCCATGCTTCTAACTTCCACTTGGCTCTTGGCCAGCTCATTAAAGCAGCGGACATTAACAGCGGCATGGCTGTAGCGCGTTGAAAGATGATCATGAATAAAGTAATAATGCGTACCCTGCATGAATACAGTGAGCCGGGCTGTGCTTGTGGGAAGCCGCTCGTCATCACATGTGCGCTAATGTCCTGTTCCTGTCTGCCCTCGTGTCCTCTGCAGCTGTGTGCAACAGTATCCAGTTTCCGGTCACTAAGGAAAACCTCCTGGAGTTCCTGGACCGCAGCGCCCAGTGCCAGTCGCGAAAACACCATTCGGACCCGGACACCCAGCTCATGCCCCCGCCCCCTCCAAAGAGACCCAACCATGGCTTACCATAGCCTGGGATAGGGACAGGTTTGAGTTGCGGTAGTGTAGCAGATTTTTGTGTTTTGTTTTATTTCTTTTTTTTATTATTGGATCTCCAAAACCTCATCAGTCATGACAAGATGGCATTCGTGAGACTTTTGCGCCATAGAATTTCTCAGCTTCGCCCCTTTCCGAACTGTCAGTAAAGCGTCTAACAGTCGCCAGGCTGCACTGCTTTGAAATCTCTTTAAACTCGTGTGTGGAGACCTTATTTGAGCTTTCAGAGCTGAGCCAAGGTCTTGTTTAAATAATAAATAATTAAATGTGTTACACTGATTTGTTTACCTCTTTATTTATTTGACTTGCATTCAGCCTTTTTTTTTTTTTTTTGGTCAGGTTGAACACATTGACTCAAAGGAGCACAATGTGTTGTCAAGAGTTCCAAAGCTACTGTCTATGCACATCAGAAGCCTGTCAGTTTTTCAGGGTTTTTTTTTTTTCCTGCAGTTGCTGTATTTTTGTTTTCCACAGAGACCAGCAATAACATGCTGGTTTTGACCAACAGACTGCTCCTGCTGAAGCCTCGTTGTTCTGGAACAAATGAAGCAGAGGATGCCCGTGACCAGCTCTTTGCGCACTGTTCTTGCACTGATATTGACAAACTACCTTCTTTTAACCTGTCATTCTGTTACATCATGAAGTCAGTCACAGGAGCAGATGATCTGCTGTGAATGACTGAAATGGGCTTTGCTGCCTTTTTCGGGCTCCAGCTCTGTAGTTAGTTGGTGACCTTTTCTTTCATATTTGATTCTCATCACGCTGTTACCCTGTTCATCCGAATGCTGAGGCCTCTTGAACTTCCTTCTCGATTAGTGCAGTCAAAGGATATGAGGGACCAGACTGTCCTGTCTCTTCTAATTTAAAGGCTCCCTGTTTGGCATTCGCTTCAGAAATGCCGGAAGCAACGGTGACACAGCACAGGGTCTTTACACGAGAAAAACTCTTTCCTGAAATGAGAGCAGAATCTCCTGGCCTGTCAGAATACAGGGTTAACAGTAAAATACAAGATCAGACTATGTTGTAAATATGCTGGTACCCAGGCTACTGTTACTATGAGAAACTGAACAGTGGGACTGTTTCCAAATATCTTAGTCCATCAGATTTTTGACTAAAAAAATAATAATAATAGCTCTTCAATTGAAAAAGGACTGATAAATAAATCATCAATTATCAGGAAACACTTTAAAATCCCAGGCTTGTTACACAATGAATCTCATGAATCATTATATGGACTACAAAACAGTAATCCTTAAAATGTAACAAAAATGTTTAATAAAATTCTGGATCTGGCCACAGGTCATGGCATGGAAACTTGCAATTTGTTGTGCAGTACACAGCTATAATCAGAGATCACCTTTTCATTATTTCATTCATTATTTCTAGTCAAACCAGCGACTCAGACCAAGTTATTCATTTTTCCGTGTCGGGAAATAACAAACATTTAACAAGAAATTGCGCAGAAGCATCAAAAGCTAAATGTGACATCACATTTTTCAGCGTTTAGTCTGAACATCTTTTGCGTTTATTACAGCTTCCATTCTCTCCCAGAGACTCGAGTTCAGAAATCCTCTAGGGTACACTTCTTGTAAACCATGTGAGTTAATCCTAATAAGTCGGTCCAGAAAAGCTCCATATCAAAAGTCCTGTTTGATTATTATAATTAAACTTATAATTAAACACACTGTTTTTGTTTGACTGCTTTTAAGGCTCATTTATGTTTATGAGCTCACTTTCTAATTGTCTTTTATCAAGGATGATTCAAAAAGCAGTCAGGGCTCTTTACAACCTCAGACTGACTGGGCGAACCTAAACAGGTGGATGTAAACGTAGTGTTTGTTGTGAGCTCACAGAATATTGAATTTCTCCATATGAACTGAAGTGTGAACAGTACATTTAGAAACTAACTGAACCCTCTAAAATGCGGTTTTACATGCTATGGGCCCTTCAAGTAAACAGAAGGGTGATCTCTGACTTGCTTATTTGCAAGTGTATGTCCTGCATAGAATGTTAATACAAATTATATTCCTATCACTGTACATTTCTTTATTACAAAATTAATCAGAAAAAAACACATTACCCCAATTTACTAAAGAAAAATAATCTATTCTAACAAACTAAATTGTAAAAAAGGAAACAATTCAAAGTTTTAACTAATATTCAATCGCAAAAGAAATAAGAAAATAACAAATAAAGAAACACATGCAAGTAGTTGACTGACCGATTCGTGATCGGACTGGTGAGTGGAGAGACAGTCCTACTGGACAGGATCTCGTGATTGGCCTGGTTTTGCAGGGCATTTCAATATTCCCTGTGTTTTATTTGTTCTATGTAACCTCAGTTGTGTTTTGCTTGAAATCTTTGATTGTGCCCCGCCTCTGGATCCCTCCCCCGAGTTTTAGACCTTTGATAGAACCACCTGAGCGAAAGGAGCCGCTCAGATAGTTTGTACTACTTTCTTTTTTTTTTGAATGCCACTCTGTTTTTGTTTAAACCATTAAAGCAATACATGTCAAAACCCTCCAACTTCGTCTACACTTCCATACAAAAAAGTACAATGCCTGAGATTGAAGTGGGTGCGGGAGTGTAGGATGCGTATTGTGTTTGAGTGATGGGTACATTGTACGCATACACACACACACACACACACACACACACTGCTCCTGGCAGCACTTAAAAGCAGGTCGATACACATCAAAGCACTCTTACCTTTTGACCGCTCATAATACAGGCATTCTTATGCAGCTGGCTCAACTTGCTTTTGTTCTTTTCCTGTTTCTCCATCTCTTTATCTATTTCTTTCTCATTCTTGCAGTCAGCCTTACTATTCTCTTCCTTATTTTTCTTTGCTTTTTTTCCCACTCTCTCTTCACCTCCTACACATACGCAGCACACAAGCAGACACACGCTCACACACCCCAGGAAAATCTCCCACGGCGTAGCCCTGAAGAGTAGACAGATGGACAGCAGACCTGCCTCGTTGTGTGTGTGTGTGTGAGTGTGTGTGTGTGTGTGTTTGTGTGTGTGTGTGTGTGAGTGTGTGTGTGTGTGAGTGTGTGTGTATGGAGGGGCGGGGGGGTGGGATTCAAGCATGTATCAGAGGAAAAGGTCTTGTAGGGCTGAAATGCATTTTTGTATGCGATGTCTCTGAATTTGAGGGCGTGTAAAATCTCACCTAGGAGCCATAAATCTGAGTTTCATTTTGGGGTAAGGACTAAATATAGAAGAAGATCCAAATTCGCACCATTGTGACACTGCCAGATTGGAAAAAAGGCTTTTATTAGAATGGAAAACAATATGACTAATAATGGTTAGAGCTAGTCAACTTGTATGCTCTCTTTGTCTGTTGTTGACCATAATGGATTATTTTTGCATTCACAGGCATGCACTAATTTATCGTGCAGACATCGTATTGGTGTTCTTTGTAAAGCATGTAGAATGGTCTTTTGAGCAGTTCTCTCCTGCCCATACAGCTGTTCATTACAGCCCCTTTCATACATGCACCCTTAACTGAGCATGTAACGGTAATTAAATGAACAGGGGTTAAGAGTGAATGCACGCCAAGGTCAAATCCCAGTTGACAGGGCAATCTGCCTGCTTGAGAGCCAGTACAATACAGAAACAGCTCATTCGTGAACAGAAGCTGATTCATTAACAAGAAACAAAACACTTCTGTGATTTTTTTTTTCAACAAATTTTGGTTATAGTTTAGTTTTTGCAGGTAATAAAAGCATAGGAGTGTATTTTGTGCATGATTCTACTGAGCTGCAGCTGTATGTTGATCTGAGAACATCACCACCTGTTTTTCAATGCCTGTGTGAATGTGTGCATCCCAGTAAAATATCATAAGTTTTGAGAATGAAAAGAACTTCAAATTCATAAAACTGCTTGTAATAGGAAATGTTTCCTAAACTGCTTATAATAGGAAATGTTTCCAAACATCTCTATTCCTGCCCTAATAATAATAAGCACATTCATGAAGGATGATGTGTACCCATCAGATTTTCTCCTATTGTATGTATTTCAGTGGTCCACTTCAGCACCACTCATAAAAGAACTCTCCCAACCCAGTCCAGTGGGAGCGCAGGTTCAGAGAGGTCCACGGTTTTGCCTTCTCTCAGCTTCCTCCACACGTATATTAGAGCTTCCACAGCCATCTTCGTAATTATAGGCTCCCTTGGTGAAAAGAGGGTCATGAAAAATCTCTGTGGTTAATTAAAACTCTCACTGAAAAATATGAGCTAAATCTAACTTTTAATTAAAGTAAACAAAAACCCTGCATCACAGTTAAAGTCAGCTGTAGGTTTGTGAAGACAATGTAACTGGGAAGAAGCATGTTCCCTTTTACATTACCCTTTAAGTTCTTTTGAGTCATTTAAAGTGACAGATGCCAATTCCCTTTCATTTTTCAACATGAGGAAGAGTTGAAAGATAAGAGAAAAGTTTGTTGACCTGCATAAGTCAGCCAATGGCTATGATAAAATAGTGGCATGCTTGAGAACACATGTATCTACTGATAGAAAACTAAATCTGGGGTGGAGGTAGCTCAGTGGGTAGGATACTTGCCTCCAGACCATGAGGTCACAGGTTCGAATCCTACCTTCAGCA
>JBBPDB010000153.1:15477761-15487992 GCA_037974465.1 Brachypetersius altus | reverse complement strand
ATGCACAAGTTTATGTTGAGATTTTGGACACTTTTCTTATTCCATCAATTGAAAGGATGTTTGGTGATGGTAGCATCGTTTTTCAGGATGATAATGAATCGTGCCATCGGGCAAAATCTGTGAAAACATTCCTACAGGAAAGACATATAATGTCAATGGCATGGCCAGCAAATAGTTCAGACCTCAATCCAATTGAAAATCTGTGGAAATTAAAGACAATGGTCCACGACAAGCTCCAACCTGCAAAGCTGATCTGGCAACTGCAATAAGCTGGAGACAGATTGATGAAGTATATTGTTTGTCATTAGTTAAATCCATGCCTCCGAGAATTCAAGCTATTATATAAGCCAGAGGTGGTGCAACAAAGTACTAGTAGTGTTTTTATTTGGTGATTTCATATTATTTTCCTCAGATTTTTGTGTTTTATACAGCCAGAAGTTTGGATTGTTGAGTGAAAATAGTTGAATAGTTGAATTCACATCTGAAAGGGTGATTCCATACTTTGGAGTTGTAGATCAGCAAATGTACTTTTGCTTTGTGAAAACAGAACCATTTTAGAGCTCACAGTAACTCATACTGTGTCCTAAAATGGCACCTTCAAGTCTGGGACAGCTTTATAAAGAGCTGGGTGCAGTTTGAGAGGGTTGGGAGAAATTTTGAGGATGAATGCTCAGAAAAGATTTGGGTGACTATTGAATTCTAGTGTTCGCAATCTTAGCCTCGTATCTCCAGATTTAAACTAAGGAAACAAACTTTAGACTTTAAATATGGCTTGTCTGATTGACTATATCAGGGGTGAGTGCTAAACACACAGACCCCCTTGTTTCCTGCGTTCAGCACTCTGCGTTGTTGACATCCCTTCTGTGTGTTCTTGGAGGGCCGCAGGGCTTGGAGTGGCATTCGTGAATGGACTTGAGACCACCAGAGACCCACTCTGTGCAGTGACAGAGGCAGCCATGTGCCATGGACTAATCACAGTCGGGTGGGGGGTGTCTCACACTGATTAGGATTTCTGTTTAGCAGCCAGAATCCTTTTCATTTGCTTCGAGTTATCGAGCTTCGAGACTGCTGGCTTCATCCTAACCACAGGAATCAAAGTGTGTCTATTGGCTTTTTATGTGACAGTAAATGTCCACATAATAAGTCATTGTGAGTTTTCCACCATTTCTCAGCACAATTGAAGTAGAATTCCTTCCAAATTTCTGAATAATTGAAATGTAAACTATGTCAGTTAAAGTGGTTTAGAATGAAATGAGTCATTATAGGGACACTGACCAACACAGTGACTGTGAGAAACCAGGGCTTCCCTTCTAAAACATCCAGTGAACTCTGCTTTGGGGACGATTTTGCCTTTTAAAACAGATTTTAGGCCAAAGAACCACAAAAAAAGAATGACATTTTATGAAAAATTTCACAAAAAAACTTTTGGCAAGGGAGCTTTTAGAGGCAATACATTCTTCAGATATCTGTTTCCATTCCCCATCACTTTTTTCAATTATGCAGGAACTTTGTGTGCTGTGGTGTGTTCACGTATGACCGAATGTTCACTTCACTTCACTTCAGCTTTGAATATTTGGCACCATTCCCCTGTAACTTGAAGCAAGTATGTGATGGGGTGATGGTAGTTGGTGGTGAATGACCTTCCATACCATTAGCCATGTAGCTCCTAAATGAAAGAAGGAAACTTCATCTCCCTGCACCAACTGATAATGACACACTTCTCCTCTCAAATCTACCTCTCCCAGAGCAAAACACATTTAGACACTTTCCCTGATATGGTTTTTCATTCCAGAATATAACACAATATGGAAGGGCTTATGCTTCACAAAGCTTCATATTTGTCCTTCACTGAAATTCACTCAAAAATTTAGAGTGTTTATGTTTTCACCCAAGCTTTGGGGTCCCCACAAAAACAGAGCACACACGCACACACACATAACCCAAGGCCCTAGCCTGTGAGACCCTCAAACCCTTAAACCCTGACACCCCACACAGCTATAAATAAACACTTAAACGTGGCTTTGTTGTAGTTTCTGGCGTCGACTGTAAGTGGAACAGCCATGCTGAGTAATTGCAGTATACTGAGCATTTGGGGAGAGATGTGATAAATGTGTTTGAGCGCTGAGCAGGCTGTAATTTTTTTTCCCGGGGAACAGAATTAGCTGCCGGAGGCAAAGGGCTACGTAAATAACCCCTACGTCGTCCCAGTGGCTGTTTGCTTATGCGCACGTTCTGTTCGCTGCTCCTCCATTGAATTACAGTGGCACTCATAAATCAGGTGTGCTTTACTCATAAAGGGTGTGCTTTATTTATTTATTTATTTATTTATTTATTACTGTTCTTCAATGTTTTAGCATAATAATGAAAAGCTATGAAACATCACATATGTGGTTTGAGTTCAAGATCAAGTTCAAAGTTATTTCTATAGCACATTGTCATGCTTTTGATATAAAGTAAAGTAAAGACAAAAGAAATATAGGAATACATAAAAGAATGCTGAAAGTGCAGTAGAAGTGCAAATGTTTAAAAGAAGGTGGAGGAGAGCAGTCAGGGGTTTTAAAGCTACAATTGGTGCAGATCTGATACTGATGGCCTGTTTGTTCCAGCAGCAAGCTGCATATTGACTAAACACCATTTCATAATATTTAGTTTCAGATCTTCTTAGGTGGTCACCAAAGCATTAAAGTGATACTTATATAGCAATATTTATAAGAAGAGAGCTAATAATAGCATTATTGCAGTGATGGAAATGGGATAAATGCAAATGTTTTATGAAGCAACTCGGAACATTGAATTAAATATTACATAATGACATGCTGACAATTTGATCATACCTGAATCATTTGTAAATGAAGTACTGACATTAAAAGATGAGGACTGTTGAAAGAACATGCTTTTTTTTGTCGGGCCAGTGTAAACTTTGGAAAACAGCACCATAAAGGTGTACAGCGCTCATCAATATTTGTCCTTTTTCCAAACACTGAAGTATTTTAATTTTGTTGGACTTTGATTTAACCCTAACCCTAACCCTTAACCCCTTTTCACTGTAAACATTTTTTTTTTTTAATGCAATTTCCACTTTTTCTGGAGGCCTCCTTGGTTGAATTTTGCATGATGTTGACAGATTATATTGGTGCTTTGGAAATATCTGTGATGTACAAACCCAGAAGTGAGATGAATTCTTGTCTTTGTAGGTGAGGTCTCTGTAGTGTGTGTTATTTTAGGAGGGATTTGTCACAGGATTGGATCAGTTTCGTTCATTTTCCCTTCCAGAATTTTCTGCTACTTTCAGCATGACACTAATAGCTGATATAATGTCAAAGGCATTGCTAACATTAAACAATTTTTTGAAAGGAGGTGGTGTGGTGCAATCAGGAACTGATTTGTCAAAGCTGGTTTGTCAGAAGTTAAAATAATGCTTAATCAAAGCAGCTGAAAGAATTGCTCTAGTTTAGAGCTCTTTGAGCACTTTTACCAAGCCCTACTAGTTCTGGATGCAGACTGTAGGAAGACAGAGCTGCACAGCATGGGCTTAAAAAAGGTCCAGATGTATCTAAATGTAAAATGTTAAAATGCATTTGTTGCAGGGTCAGAGATCAACAGCTTGGGCTAGGTATAAATGAGCCCCGTCTTGGCCTGGTTTTACCTAGCATACTACCCCCTGGTGGTGCTGTTATTCTTAGGTTCACAGAAGACCAAAACATTCTCTATAAACCTGATCTATGATCTGTAATTATAATAAACTTCAAGTAAGTTGTTTACAGCAAGTAGAACCGAGTGGACACTAAAAATGAAGTCCTACCTTTTTTACGCTCTATGCCAGCCACTCCTGCACTTAAACCTTTACCTCAAAATGTGATTATGAAAAACATCCATTCAGCCAGATGTGTTCAAGAGTGTGACTGCTACTGTAATAGTGGTGCCGTGAGAATGGCTTACTCACTCGATGCGAAAAATTAGCTCTGTGTACAAACCAAACGAGCACACTGTGTGATGTCTCATCACTCTCTGTTATGATTGCGCTAATCTATAAGTATTCAAAACAAAGTAGTGTTCTTTTTGTATCCAATCAAAAGGGCAATATTCTCACCAAGAGCGCCACAAAGGCATCCAGTGTTCGGAGTTTATTTATATTTCCTCTCGGATTTTTCATCTTTCTCCAAAGACCAACGAAAAGAACAGTTGGTGTGTTCGCTTTTTTTGGTCTGGTCTGGGTGTTTCATTTCCTTCTAGAGAGCAATGTACTCAGATCTTAGCTTTTATGAAGAGGAGAATTGTGGTTAAAAGATGTTAGCAGTGTTCCTGGCCTGGAATCAGGTGCCTGTGGGGGGCCTGAGGATTGAGAGGCTGCTTAGCACTTCATTACAGGCTTTGCGCCACAGAAGCCGTGCAGAAAGCTGCTACTCTGGAAGCTATGATGAAGAGGGAGGCCTCCCTTACCAAGTAGATTTGTGGCTCAATAAAGATGCTTCAGAACATGATAACATTTCTGTCCAAGTTTGATGTGTGGGTTCCGCCATGAGGGATCAGCAGTAAGAGCTGAATGCATCTCCATGGACTCTCCTTTGACTGCGTGGGAAATGAGTGCTGCTGTGGCTTCTCTTCTTGTCTAGACTTTTTGAACTTTATCAGTAGCCTCCCAGCACCTGGAGAGTCATGCCCAGGTCTGCTGCTAGGGGTCAGCTTCCCAGCTGCGCCGCCCCTGGTGAGCTTCATGCAGTCTGGACATTCGCTGTGGGATTTTAGTAGTTTAACAGTGTTCCAGCTGAGGGGGTTATGACCCAGTTCTTTCAACAGGTGAGGACCGTTGAAAGAACGTGCTGTTGATTGTGGTTTTGTTGGGAAAACTAAAGAAAGCAACACTTTGGAAGGTGTGCAGTGGTCACCAATATTTGTTGGTGTTTTTTTTATTTTGTTGGACTGTTTGAACTCCTTAACCCCTTTTCACAGTAGTCAGAAAAATGCAATTTCCACATTTTCTGGAGGGCTCCTTGGTTGAACTTTACATTTTTTCCCTCCAACAAAGTTGACGGATTATATTTGAGCAATGGAAAAATCCATGATGTACAAAACCAGAAGTGAGATTCTGATCTTCGTAGGTGAGATCTCTGTAGTGTGTGTTATTTTAGATTTTCTGCTAATATCAGTATAATACTAATTCCTAACATTAAACATTAACATTAAAATTCCTAACATTAAACATTATTTTAAAGGAGGTGAGGTGCAATCAAGAACTGATTTATCAAATCTGGTTTGTCAGAAGTTAAAATAATGCTTAATCAAAGGAGCTGAAAGAATTGCTCTAGTTAGAGGCTTTTAGTGTCAGATCTTAGTAATATTAGGAGTTGAAACCAAACACCCTAGTATTGATGTGCATTGTAGCACCCTCTGCATTAATCAGATTATGGAATACTTGATGCTAACACAGTGACCATTTGGATCAAACCAGCAGTGGTGATCAGATTTGCGTTCACAAGCTAAAAGCAACCTCAGGCAATATCTAGGATAACATCTTTCTACACATTGTGGTATTTTTTCTCCCTACAACGTTCTGCAGTTCTTTTGCTCTACTCCTGCTTTTTCACTCTTGCCTTCTGGTCCTTTTGTATCACTTTGGCCTCCGCTGTTTGTTCTAGATAAGAACATCAAATGACTAGCTGTAAATGGACATGGATTTTGACTATAAATGTCTAGGACAAAGATGTAATTTAAAATAAACTGGACATTGAGCCCAGTAACTCAAGCCAAATATTAAAAACTTTGCTTAGAAATTTGTCCAAGGTAGAAATCAGACAAGGTTAGTGGCAATCCTACTGGACCACCCTCGCGTTGGGCTTAAGTTATCGAGTTTATTGAGAAATCCAGCTTTGTGCAATATCCTACCGGTCTGTTAGAAGCTCCCAGCCGGAGCTTAAACAAAGCAGCTGAAAAACAACTCAAGTCTGGTGCAGTTTTGGAACTTTTAGCTGATGACGTTTGGTTCCAGAGCCGTTCGCTTTCCACATGTTCCTCAGTCTGGTTGTGGGGGACAGGCGGACGAGGCCAGACTGCTGGTGAACGGCTCCTTCTCCTGCTCCTAGCCCACGAGTCGTGCTCGGAGCGCTTGGATCCTCCGCAGAACAAGCTGTACCACCAGAGAGGCCCAGATGGCAGGGTGCTGGACGTGCGTCACACTGCGCCATCTGATTGGCAAAGCCACTGCACAGTCACAGAAAACAATCGCACTTGTCCGCGATCGCATCTCATCAAGCTTGTGTCAGACTCGTTCTCTCTAAGATCAAATGGCGGGCTTTAGCAGCTGGGTTAAATATCATGCATGGGTAGAAACCCCTCACCGGAGGATGAGCAGGATGTCAACTGTTATTCCACCAGACCGAAATAGCCTGGGCGTAGCTCTCTGTTTACTGCGGGCATGTCAATTAACGTAGGCTGTTCTGCTTCTCTTTTCTGAACAGTGCATAGTCTATATAAATCAATACTTCCCTGCTGTCGCTCCTGAAGGCAGACAAGTGGACCGCAGACTTTCAGTGTTATTCTAATCTGGCCCCTGGAGTGACAAAAGTCGTATGGTGTGATTCGGTGACATTCATCTTTCCCCAGCAGGGCCACAGTGAGAAGGACAGAGAGAGGATGGATAGATAGATGAAAAGATAGATAGATAGATAGATAGATAGGTAGATAGGTAGATGGATAGATGGATAGATGGATAGATGGATAGATGGATAGATAGATGGATAGATGGATAGATGGACAGATAGATGGATAGATAGATAGATGAAAAGATAGATAGATAGATAGATATATAGGTAGATAGGTAGATGGATAGATGGATAGATGGATAGATAGATAGATAGATAGATAGATAGATAGATAGATAGGTAGATAGGTAGATAGGTAGATAGGTAGATAGGTAGATAGATGGATAGATGGATAGATGGATAGAAAGGTTTAATTAATTAAATAAGAATCTGACAGAAATTAATAATAAACTGAAAAGGGGACAGAGAGTAAGTCATTGTATAATCGACAAAGTAAGAAAATGGGAGAAAAGGGGTCAGAAGAAGGAAAAGGAGTGAAAAAGGGTCAGAAGAAGAAAGAAAGAAAACGAGAGTTGTAGACAGCAAGAGAATGATACAGAGATTGAAAGAGGGGAGAGAAGGAGAAGAAAGAGATACAGAGATGAAAAACAGAGAATGAATGGAGAACAAGCTGCTGTGACAGAAAAAGAAGGAAATAAGGGAGATGCAGAGGAAGAAAAGAAAGAAAGACATGCAGAGATAGAAAGAGAGTGAGATAGATCAGAAAGAGAGTGAGATAGATCAGAAGAGAGAAGGCAAAGGCAAAGAAAGAGGGATTCAGACAGAATGAGGAAAAGGGAAGAGAGCTACAGAGAGGAAATAACTGAGACTGAGAGAGAGAGAGAGAGAGAGAGAGAGAGAGAGAGAGGTACATCCACGTCTAATGTGTGTAAGTGAGCAGCCGCCCACACCTTATTAAAGTGTATATTAGACAGGGAGAGTGATGAGAAGGAGCTGGAAGTGTGGGCTTGAGGCAGCGGCTTGGTTACAACTGAACCAGCGCTGTCCACTAAAACAGCTCTGTTCACACTGACAGATCAGAGCACTGCAATTCAGCCCAATTAGGTGTCAGTGTAACACACACCTGTACAGACTGTACATAGCTTCAGTAGGAAGGCACCTCTCTTCCCTCTCTTTGTTCTCTGCTAACACACTTTACTGTTGATTGATCCCACTAAATGCTTTATTATTAAGTCAATTTTTCTTATAAAGTCATACAGCCAGTGTAAAACAAATAATTACACCCTTGAAAAGGTTCTTATTAAGTTAATCAATAAAGGTAATAGCTATATTATGACATCATGACAACCTAAAGAACCATTTAATTGCATAATGTCGTGTTTGTTGTGGTTTGGCGTGGTTGAAATGTTCTCAATGACGGGGAACTTCTCCTGTAGAGTACCTTTAACAAATTGGTCAATGTAGCACCTAAATGGGTCCCACTATTATTATGAGCTATTAACCCTATTACTAAAAGTGTACAGCAAGCTAGTATACTTTTGCGTTTGTTCAAACGTCCAGTGCTGCTGAAAGAAGCATGTTAGTGGTAACATGCACTCACATGTATTTGTTTTGATTCTTTGCTGCTACAACATTCCTAAAGTTGTTCTCTCGGTTGACAGAGTTGTATCTTTCTTAATGATGTCCACAGACAGCTCTGTTTAAGAGAAAGTAGGCCATTCATCAAATCATCAACTTCAAATATGCACCAACAAAGCATATGTGCATGCGTGTCTAGCCATGGGGGCTGGAGCAGGTGGGGAGCGAGCAGAGGGCAGACGTGTGTGTCAGCTCCCCACCATCAGTCATCTAATCCAACGTGAATAAACTTGTCAACATTACCAACAGCACAGCAAACAGAAAACTATTTAACAAATAAATAATAATGGAAATTTCATGTCAATTTTCAAAAATAGAAAGGGTTCTGCAAATATTTATTTTTCAAATTCGGTCATTTTTCAATTTCAGATTGAGTGTGTGTGTGTGTGTGTGTGTGTGTGTGTGTGTGTGTAACATTTTATAAAGAAGCATATTTATATGTGAAATCAAATTTTATTCAGAACAAAATCTGTTTTCGATGCTGCATTTCTACTAAGTGGTTCTTTACTCTAATTTGAATACTGTTCAGCAGACAGTATGATAGTGTCTGTGAGAAAAGAGCCAGAACGCCTCTAATCGTTTGCACAATATGGAGTTGCACACTGGTCTTAATGCTGTTGAATATAGGGAGGCTTCTTTGTGAGCGCTGTGCAGCTGGCCCCATTGTGCCTTTCCAGTGCTGACTGGTGGGGTGGGGTGGAGGGGGCTTAGGTCCAGATTTTAATTTGCTTAACCCTTTACTGTTGGGTCTGCTTGCTCCTGTTCAGTCCTTCACCAGCTCTTGTTGCTGCTCTTACTGCTCTGGGGTGTTTTATGGGTCTTAGTGTACAGTATTCTGATTTGCGACTTGTGGTTAAAGTAAGCAGATTCAAGTAAATGGCTTGTTATTTTAATTTTAATATAATAGAGGATGGAATCGAAGAAAAGTAGCTACCGTATAACAACTTGTTTATAACAGTATCAGGTCCAAGACGTCTTCGAAAACTAAATTGCAAAGGTGTTTCTTAAAAAAACAGCATCCTTTTGAGATCCTTTGGCCTAAAATAAACTTGAGCGTGAGGAAAGATACCATTTAAAAGATGCACAGATCCATTAACATTATGCTCAATTCCAAGATCCTAAGTACACTAAATAATTTCTGTGAGGTGAAAGAATATTCATACTTTTGCTTTGTTTATTAAATGCAAGTTTATTAAACGTGAACACACCACAGCACACAGTGTGAACAGCACGAAATTCTTCCTCTGCATTTAACCCATTCACTAAGTGAAGCAGTGGGCAGCCAGGAGCACTGCGCCCGGGGAGCAGTGTGTGGGACGGTACCTCAGAGGTACCTAGCGGTCTTGGGAATCGAACTTTCTGATTGCACGGCGAATGCCTTAACCACTAGGCTGCCACTATTAGCTACAGCTGTTGCACTGTTAAAGTAAAGCCCTACTAAAAACATTAATACAGCTTTAAATAATGAGCCTTTTAAAATATAAACCCTTCAATTTGATAGAAATGAAGAGCTACACACAGTAAATACCGCATTAAAGGTAAAGAATCAGAACAACCACAGTCTATTAACTACAGCTGTTTGAGCAGCTGTATAAGTTTTAAAGAAATAAGGCCTGTAATTTACTAATATTGCAGTTACATTACCTGATGACAAGAGCTATCATAGCTACTGTGCTAGCTAGCTGGCAAACCACAACAATAACTAGATTGTTTGTAGTGTTGAATTGGGGCATGTTCTGTTTAAACTGTTTGAGGTCCATTTCCCAGTTGAAAGTTGTCCTTGTCTTTGGATTCTTGATTTGGAAATTCGAAATAACCATACCGACCCTGATCACAAAACACAAGATGTCTCTGCGCTGTAGTGAAAGTCGTAGTAAATACTATTTGTTAGCACAAATATCCTATTTTGTGTTTCACACACTGTAGAGTCCATCTATATGTTGCTACGGTGTACACATGACATTACATTAAAACCATTCTCCAAAGTGACTAACAACAGGGCTCTCAAGTTGACCCAAAACCTGCGCGTGAGATTTTCGGGATGTGCGGCCGAG
>JBBPDB010000153.1:15461152-15472064 GCA_037974465.1 Brachypetersius altus | reverse complement strand
CTAGCGGTCTTGGGAATCGAACCCAGACTTTCTGGTCGCAGGGCAAATGCCCTAACCACTAGGCTACCAGCTGCCCCTAGGCTACCAGCTGCCCTCTGTAGTCACACTTAAACACCCATTCACCAAATGAAGAAGTGGGCTGCCATCAACGGGCAGTGCCCAGGAAGCAGTGTGTACTACCTCAGTAGTGCCACTAACAGTGCTGGGATTTGAACCCACAGCCTTCTAATCACCAGACCACCAAAAAACCTTTTTGAAAGTATTAGAACATTTTTGCAGGGAGTAGAACCTTTAATTTGTACCAGACATAACCTTGTTATAAGAGTCAGAATGTAGTCATCCACATCTTTTCATCTGTGTGCACTTTTATATTATGCACTTGTTTTTGGAGGGCTGGTATTGTGCCAAGCCCCGCCTCCTGTGCGTTAGGATTGGCTGATGGGGTCTCACCGGGCTGCTTTTGAAGATGGACTTCTAGCCAATCATAACACAAGAGGGCGGGACTTTGAGGGAAGGAAAAAGCAGCGGAGCCCATTCCCACACTCGGAGCGCGCAGTGGACCCTCACTCTCACCAGAGAACCTAATGCACCAGTCTGTAGTATTACTAACTTAGAATAATTAACACTTACATTAATTAATGCAGTGTAGACGGCTCGCCTTGTCTGTGTTCATCCATCCGTTTTTGTTCCCCGCTTCATAAACAGAAGCTCGTGCTGTTTGGATTGATTCGTGCGCGCGCCTGGAGAGCCCCAACACCTGCGGGAACTATGTGAAGGTAAATTTAAAAAGACCTCACTCACACCTCACTCTTTTTTCCCACTGCCCTTCCTCCCAACCCCTAACTCTAACACTTCCTCCGTTTCCTGTCTGCATACCTTGCGCTCAGTGAAAAATTGTTGCTGGGTGATTTTATTTAAATGTTTATTTATTTATTTATTTATTTATTTCTGATCATTTCTTTATCCATTAAGGACTTTTTTTCGATCAAAATGTGGACTTTATTAGTCAGTATATACACATTTGCATTCGTTCTCAAGCATTATTTATTTATTTATGCATTTATTTATTTATTTATTTATTTATATTATTTATGGTAAATAGAATATATGCCCAGGATGTTGTTGCTGTTGTTGCTGTGCGTCATCTACTACTACTACCATTAATAATAATAATAATAATAATAATAATAATGACAATAATAACGTTGTTGTTGATATTATTTCCAATAATTTTCCTGAGTTTATTTATGTATTTGTTTATCTTGACCTTTAAATCAAAACATGAACAAAAAACAAACAAAATTAATAGCTATAGTCTCATTTGCATAAATATAAAAAAAAATAGAGTTTTCCGTTTGAGGTTCTTAGTTGCGTGGAACATAACATATTTGTACAGGTTGTAAAATTCAGCTCTTTGAGGGGTGGGGGTGTTTGTATCAGATAAGATTGAAGGAATGATAAGTAATAGGTTGTTTTATTGTAAAGACCATTGGCAATGCTTGACCTGATAAATCAACAGCAGCGACTCAAGCCGTATGTCTGCTGGGCGCTGTTGTCACTTATTCAGTGCGTTGCATCTCATTTTCTTGCCAGCTGGTCAACAGATTCCCAAGAGTGTGGACCTTGCCATGACCAAGTGCGACTCCCTGCTAAAGATGTTGCCCTTGATTGTTTCATTATATGCTTAACTTGACATTTAATCATCTTGAATGTGGGCCATACATCATGCTCCATTTCCTTGAGAGTTAATATAGTCTAGTACTGTAGAAGCACTGGAGAACCAGGGGTGTAATGTTTGTTCCACAGTCCTTAACTGTGAAAACAGCATGAATTTATGCGTTCAAGGCTTGCTTGGTTCCTTTGAGCATTTTTTTTTTATCATACTCTCACACTCCTGTGGCTTTGTAATTACGCTCAGTGTGTGTTCATGAGATAAGTTCCATTATGCCATTCTAATTTATCGTCTTAAACATTCTTTTCATCTCCCCTAATAGATTTTGTGTGACACACCATTGGCCACAGCATTACCCTCTCCAAGGCAGACATGAAGTCTGTTCTGGATGGCGTGGCAGACACCACCTTCAGGACCATCACCTCTGGGCTCCAATACCTTGGGTCCAACGATGCCAGCTACGATGACCCAACTATCGATGCTGACTTTATTAAGAGCGGATACTCGTTCCAGAAGCCTCCGTCCGCCTTTCGCAGCAACTCTTTTCCAGACAAAGTTGGTCCAGATGAGGAACTCATCCTCAAAGGGATTCCATTCTATCCCACCAATGGCACGGACCTGTTTGGGAACCGGACCCTGGTGGAGGAGGGAGAGAATGTGCAGTGTGGGGAGAACTTCATGGACATGGAGTGCTTTATGATACTGACTCCGAGCCAGCAGCTGGCAGTGGCAGTCATGTCGCTGACGCTGGGCACCTTCACGGTGTTGGAGAATTTGGTGGTGCTGTGCGTGATCCTGCAGTCCCGCACCCTTCGCTGCAGACCCTCCTACCACTTTATTGGAAGCCTGGCTGTTGCCGATCTCCTGGGCAGTGTGATCTTCGTCTACAGCTTCTTGGACTTTCACATATTTCATCGGAAAGACAGTCCCAACATATTTCTCTTTAAGCTCGGAGGCGTCACAGCCTCCTTTACGGCTTCTGTCGGGAGTCTCTTCCTCACAGCCATAGATCGGTACATCTCTATTCATCGCCCCCTGGCCTACCGGCGCATCGTGACACGGACCAAGGCAGTGATCGCCTTCTGCATGATGTGGGCCATCTCCATCATCATTGCAGTGATCCCCCTGCTGGGCTGGAACTGCAGGCGCCTAAACTCTGTGTGCTCAGACATCTTCCCGCTCATTGATGAGAACTACCTGATGTTCTGGATTGGTGTGACTAGCATCCTTTTGATCTTTATTATCTATGCCTACATGTACATCCTGTGGAAGGCTCACCATCATGCCGTGCGGATGCTCAGCCGAACCTCGCAGAAAAACCTGGTAGTCTACTCTGCGGATGGCACCAAGGTCCAGACCACCCGGCCTGAGCAGGCCCGGATGGACATCCGCCTGGCCAAGACACTGGTCCTCATCCTGGTGGTCTTGGTGATCTGCTGGGGTCCTGTGCTGGCCATCATGGTCTACGACCTCTTCTGGAAGATGGATGACGACATCAAGACGGTGTTTGCCTTCTGCAGCATGCTCTGCTTGTTCAACTCCACGGTGAACCCCATCATCTATGCCCTGCGGAGTAAGGACCTGCGTCGGGCCTTTCTGGCCGCCTGCCAAGGCTGCAGGAGCAGCAGCAACACGCACCAGCTGGACAACAGCTTGGAATCGGACTGCCAGAACCGCAACCTGCAGATCCACGCCAACCGAGCGGCAGAGAGCTGCGTCAAGACCACTGTGAAAATAGCCAAAGTGACTATGTCCGTGTCCACTGACACCTCTGCCGAAGCCGTCTGATGGACCCACACAGCCTGGCTGCCCCGGCCGTGGGAAATCGGGGAAGGAATGATGAAGCCATGCGCTAAGCTTGCCGTGAGAGTGTGTCCAGTCATTGTCCAAGTTCAACTGTGACTCAAGTGTGTCCAACAAGGGAATCAGACATTCAGAGGAAGGGACTGATGGGCAGGAGGGGCAAAACACAGCACAAGGGATGGCGTGTGTCACTGTGGCGTCTTAGTACTAAAGTGCCAAAATGGTCCTGTGAAGTGAGGGCGTCTTTCTCATTCATGGCATCAGTACTTGGAATTCTTACTGTGTTTTTTGTGCCATTCTTATTAGTCATATCAACTGAAAATGTGTGGATGTTGTGAATGGTCTCATGAAGGCTTACTATATTTTTATACTTTGAAATCAGGTTTTTGAACAATGATACCTTCTCTCATGGGGACAAGGGGCTATTGATCTTTTTAGTATGAATACGTTCAAGTATGTATGTCGATTTGTAAATAACTGGTATTACACGGTACCGTATGTATAGTCCACGCAGATGTGCTCGAAGACAAACCTCTCACTGGCCATGAGATGTTTTGTCGCGATCTTCTGTGCAAATGTTAAGAATGGTAGTGAATAATCAAGCACTGAACAAAAGAGAAATGCTGTCCTCCAGAAAAATAACATGAAAAGGTGTGAGTAGTGACTTTGATATTGTTAACAAGTGTGTTGAGTCTCAGTTTCTGTGGTGTTGTTCTGAGCTCTTATTTTTTAAGACTCCACATAACCTAGCTGTTGGCTTTGAGTCTCCTCACTCCTTTCTGACTGTTTCAGAGATTTCCAAAATGTACTGACTGTTCAGTAGGACGTGTTCAATAAATTGATGCACCACTTCTTTGGACATGGGTAAAGCCTAGTTCTGGATGGAGATACTGGTCCTTTGCCATTGAAAAAAACCCCAGGCCAGGACTAGGCTTAATCTGTGGCAAGCATTGGACATCAGAAGCATATGATATGGAGGATCTTCAGGTTTTGAAACAAAAGAAACATTGGTGTAAATATGGCTGTTCAGTAATCACACTCTAAAAATGTAATGTGATGTTTCTTCTTCTCCTTCTTGTATCGTTGTGTTCGATTTCCACTGCCGCTGTCCAGAACATTCAGCAGTCTTGCTCATAATGCTGAAGGATAGCCTTTGGACTGCAGTGACAGTCCACAAGATTAAAAAAAAAAGAAAGAAAAATTACTTCTTGGGGTGAGGAAACACAACAGAACATGAAAAAAAAAAAGAAAAACAATGGAACTGTACATTTTTGTGTATTGCAGTACAAGTAGTGATGAAACTGATCCAAAACTGTTACTATAATAGGATTTTTACCTCTGTTTCAATGGCTAAAAGCGAAACTTTGTTCATGTACTGAAAAAAAAAGAGAAAAACGAGTAAACTGGTGTGCTGGCTGCACCGCTCTGCGATAAACATATTAAAGTCAATTGTGTTCAGCCCTTCAGGCTGGTTTCTCAGAACAATATTTGGCTGCGTCATGGAATAAATAGGATTTTGACATAGAAAGTACATCCCAGTTTGGTGCATGACGAGGCCTAATGGATCTAAGAGACCAGCCCCGAGACCAGAAAAGAACTTCTTGGATATGTGTGGAAATGTGTTTGTGGTTTGTAGAATAACATATTGTATGTTAGTTTTCATAAGAAATGGATAACTCCCCAAAGCAGGGCTATCTGGGGTCACATGGAATGGGTGCGTTTCATCTGTTTGGACTCCTGTCCTGCAGTTACAGACTTTTAGCGATTCTACATTCAACAGCTTTTTTCCCCTAGTTGGAACAGTCCGCTTTGTCTTTTCCGCTCTGAACGCTGATTGATTGGGTCGTGTTGCGCCGTGCACATCTACATCGCGGGCTTGTTTTCCCAGACACGTATGTAAGGCTGCGCCGTCTGGTGGACTGTACACTGCAAACCGTCTGCAGCACAAGTGTGGATGAAAACCAGCCTCTCTTTTCTGTGAATCTGGATTTCTATGTGTTTAGTTCCAGAGTTCGACGCAGGAGCTTTTCCAATAGTTAGCATTAGCTGAAGTTCGCAGTGATCTTAAACCTTGCTGTTGCCTCTCTGCCGGCAGTCGTAGCTGCTCGTTCTGCTGTTGTTGTGTGTGGGGTGAGATAAGACCACCACAGAACTGTCAAGTGGCTTCTGTCCCGAGGTGGCACATGACTCAATCGTCTGAAAAATATTAACGCTGAAATCAGTGGCGGCTTGTAATTTCTGTATCGCAGTGTAGTCTGTTTGAAGCTTTTCAATAAAGTCACAACTGACCATCAGACCTTACGCTAATGGGTTTCTTTATGCCGCACAATCACATGATCTAAGGCAGTGGTGCGCAGATCAGACAGCCCATGTGTTTGCTTCAACCCAGCCCACAACACCCTTCCATCAGGTATCAGGTGTTAAACTATTTGGAACTGGGTTAAAGCAAGAACGTGGTATTCCTCAGATAATTGAGAACCACAGTGCAGTACTACGTGTACATTGATAAACCTTTCACAGAACAACAATCACTTCAGTTGAGACGCTATAAAATATGGATATAATTTGGTTCTTTGTCCTGGGAACTCTTTTGACAGCCTTGCATCTTCACTGTGTGAGCCCACCATACTCACCATGATCTATAGTTGAATTTAACTTCTTTTTCTACTTGCATTCCTTGATTTTTCCTGATCTGTAGCCCACATCCTCACCAAATATAGTGGTAGATCTGACTAGTATCAGACATGGCAAAATCAAAGAAAAGTAGCAAAGGAAATTTCACCAAGCTCTTCAGCCCAGGAACCTGTGAGGAAGAGCCTCTTCACAACCACAAGTGTGGGCTCTTGGCTCCATCTTGTGGTGGTTCATTGCACAAATGAACTTCAAAGCCTCTCATTGGTTTTCTGTAACCACTTAATCCAACCTAGAGTCGTGGGGACCTGGAGCCTATCCTGGGGTCAGTGGGCATGAGGCTGGGACTCACTCTGGGCAGGGAGCCAGCCCACCACAGGGTACACACACACACACACACACACACACACACACACACACAATTTGTTCACATCTACAGTCAATTTAGAATCCACCATTCATCTTATACACAGGTATATGGACTGTGGGAGAAACCAGAGGCAACAGAGGGAACCCACGTCACCATGAGGAGAACATGCAAACTTCACACACACAAGAGCAGGACCTGGACCCAAACTAGGAGGTGTGAGGCAACAGTGCCAACCACTGCACCACCGTGGGGCCACTTGGTTTCAAACCGAGATCCTAAAAGCATCTGCTAGAGGAACAGCAAGTTCGCAGATTCCCTGTTTTTTCCTAAGTAATAGTAAAAGTATTTGAGCAATATTGACATATTTTATTTACAAACATCATACACATCTCTGCTACACATTTTGTTTCCAGCACATACTGTTTATGAAATATTCAGTGACTGTACATCATGAATGTACAATCCCCCATAGGTGGCGGAACATGATTAATAATGTAGAATTCTAAGCAATTCGACTTAGACATGCTTTCTGAATCAAATATATAAATAAATGCACTATATGAGACCAGACACACAAGGTTTATTTCTGACAAGATAAAGGTTTTATTATAAAATGTGAATGTAAATGTTATTTACATACTATCAACAGTATGTTCTTTTACTGCATGTTCGCATTAAAAACTGATATCTAAGAGCTAAAGTACATTAACATGAGGTCCCATGTGGGTCACACAACATCAGAACACTCTATTGAAACAGAAAATATAGAAAATTAGAATAGAAAATATAAATATCAGAAGCACAGGACATGCATGTCCAGGAGCATGAACATCTCACAGCATCGCACTGAAAATACTGTGTGGACTGACGCATTTTCATTATCACATGAAACATCTGACTGAGGGTTCACAAGTCTTTGAAGGTTATAGCTCTGTGGTGCCTGCAGCACTTTAAATAATAGGTGAACAGAGTAGGATCCCTTGCTAAATGAATGCAATAAAGACACACAAATCCAACCTCTGTGGCAAAAAAGATCTATTTCATACGAAAGAAGTGGTTGCAAAATACCAATTTACTTTAGTCCAGTATTACGTAAATGGGTTCTAAGGTGTGCGTTTACTCACCTCTTGATCAAACCATTTTAGCGAACACCAGAAAAATGTAGCTGCTGCTGGTAAACATGCTCAGATCTGGAACAGGGTATCAGTCACAAGAGATCATGCTCAGGTGAATAACAGCATGCACTCAGGGCGAAATATTACACAGGTTTTTACAGTTTGGAGAATGACCTCTGTGGAGAGCAAGAACACAAAATGACGCATCACTCTCTAACAATGATCCTCAGGGTAAACTGCATATGCACTGCCCCCAAGGAAGCCCTGAAGTCAGAGTTTTCTAAAATCAGCCCTGGGGACCAACACACTATACAACTTTCACATCTGATTTAACCAATTAAAGTGGAATTCCACAAATTTGGAGGCAGGGGTCACAACTATAGCCATTTCATTTACTACACAAAATAAGCAGTGAAGTACTTTGTTTTTAAATGTGATGCTAAAAATGGTAAAATAGTAACAAATCTACCATTAAGTTTCTTTGGGGACTATTTTGCCTAACAACATCCTGCATGTTTAAAAATACATATAGATTCATTCATTGTTTGTAACCGCTTATTTCTTACTAGGGTCACAGGTCCCCAGATCCCATCCCGTGGTCAACGGGCATGAAGCAGGGACTCCAGCTGGGTGGGGCATCAGCCTACTGCAGGGCGCACACACTCACACCTACGCCCAATTTTGCAGTCGAATAGCTGAAGCATTCTGTTCTTTCCTTTTACCCTGATCTCACCTCATCTGTAGCCCAGCTGTAGCTACCGGAGTAGC
Organism: Brachypetersius altus; assembly: GCA_037974465.1. NCBI lineage: Eukaryota > Metazoa > Chordata > Actinopteri > Characiformes > Alestidae > Brachypetersius > Brachypetersius altus. The sequence goes on along the minus strand of JBBPDB010000153.1, from coordinate 15,463,705 downwards.
ATGTTGATCCATGCGACTCCAAATCGGTCTAAACTAAGGAACGAGAACTGTAGAAAGTTATTTGGATGCAGCCACAGGCTGATGCCGCCCCCTTCTGCTTCAAAACAGCTTTGCATTCAAAATACACTATCTGAACAAAAGTATTGGGACGCTTGCCTTACACCAACAGGGACTTCAGTGACATTGTATTCAAATACACAGACTTTAAAACGTAGTTGGTTCCCCTTTGCAGCTATAACGTCCACTATTCTTGGATAGCTTGCCACAAGATTTGTAGAGTCAGGCACTGTTTTTACGAGAAGGCCCGGCTCATAATCTCCGTTCCAGTTCATCCCAAAGGTGTTATATAGGGTTGAGGTCCTGTCTAGTATTTTTCCTCCCTCTCTCTCTCTCTCTCTCTCTCTCTCTCTCTCTCGAATTAAACTTCTCTCGAATTAAACCAGAGCCTTGAGAAGGATTACGGCTCTTCAAAATAAGAGTCTTTAGCGCTTTTCACAAAATCCCATAACCCATTATCATTTAAAATGTACCGGCTTGTTTGTTTTAATGCATTTTGTTAACTCATATAAATATATATTAATATATATAAATCAGTCCATGTATGATACAATCGTCAGAGAGATTTTATAAAAGAAGTCTGCCTTGATGGTGACTTTTGTGTTAGAGTCTCTTCTGCTGTAGTTCAGTTTCTAATCTGCTAGGGAAGTAAACAGTTTGTCCACTGTTGACATCTTTTAGAGACTCAAAACAGGAGTTTGGAAATGAGGGAGCTTAGAAGACGTGTTGGCTTCGGCATATTGCTGATTTAATCTGAATTGCTTCTTTTGTCGAGGCTCTTTTCGAGGTGAACTAACTTTATTCGACTTTGTTTAACTTCTGTGTGTGCAGGTGATTAACTAGTTTACTTTAGCTCGTTAGCTAAATCATTAAGTCACTTTATTTATTATTTAGACATGTTAAGGAACATGTAGTGCAACGAGCTTTTTAAAAAAGTACATGTTCATGTCTTAACCACGTTATTACCTGCTTAATAACACCCACAGACATCTCCTGTCTTTTTGTCAAGTGTGTTTTCTGTTAGCTTAGCATGAGTGGGAAAGTCACCTGACTGACAGACTGACAGTTTCCCCACACCTTGCATACTGCTTGCACAAAATATGTCAGATTTACGAAAGCACATGTTTTACATCCCCCAAAACCCACAATTGTATAAGCTGGTGTCCTGGTAGTTAGGGAGTTGCCCCCGCAATTTGAAGTTTGTGGGTTCGATTCTCAGGACTCCCAGCGGCACCACTGAGGTACCCTTGAGTAAGGTACCCACACACTGGTCCCCAGCTTCTGTGTTTCTAGCTGTCCACTGTTTCATTTGGTGTCCACTGCTTCACTTTTTACTTTTACAAAGTATTTGTTTATGTGTCTTATTGTGTGCTCTTCTGTGGGGCTAAGTGAGAGTGTTACATATTCCAGGTGTTAGACGAGTATATTATAGAAATCCTGAAAAGGATGCACCAGTGATACTGAACTGGACCCCTTAATGTTCCTAACGTTAAGGTTTTTTTTCTCAGACAGATCCCAAATGGCAGATGTTAAAACCTTCTTGAAGTCCCTCAGAAGAGGGTTTAAGATTGACGTGCTTAGGGAAGTTGCCCGGCAGTATCCTGTCATATGCTTTTTGCTGCTGTCCATGCTGTCTTCGACCATAATTTTCAACAGGTGAGCAGCACGCTTTGAAGATTTACCGGTTTTACAATGTTGGCAACATCCATTCAATGAGAAAAGTCATTAAGAGTGATTTGGTGTGAAATAGTCCGATATGTACCATGCTGGTGAACAGAAACCAATTTCTGTGGTACTGATTGGCTGTGCAAATAAATCATTTTTTTTATATGTATGTGTTTCATATGTAATACTGACAGTGGCAAATAACCAGGGAAAAAGTGTTTTGGCCTGTGATACATGTTTTCCATTAATGGATTTTAAACCACGACACTGATGTAAATCCTCAGACAGTGTATTCATAACCATTATATCTTTAAAAGAAGAGCTAGTGTTCTGTGTGGTCAGGCTGTAAACTTAAATTTTTTGAGATAGACTTCCAAAATTACAAATATATATCTAACTACACCCTCTAAAATAAAATTCCTGACTGAAGTTATACCTCTCTTTAATGTTCACCTGACCTCACTTTTTCATTGAAGAGATTTCAGTTTTCTTGCAGAGTGACCAATGATGAGGAGAATTGCTGTGTTTTTTAGATGGTGAACGTGCATCATGTGCATGTTTTTCCTCTTTCGTAGGTACCTGCATGTCCTGATGATATTTTGGTCTTTTCTGGCTGGAGCAATCACCTTCTACTGTTCACTTAGTCCAAACTACCTCTTGCCAAATGTCCTTTTTTCTATAAAGACCAAGGGCAGAGTAAGTTCATAAATGTTCTTAAATTTTCCTCAGTTTGGTGAAATGCTTAGTAAACTGACTTGTTTCTGTGTGTGTGTGTGTGTGTGTGTGTGTGTGTGTGTGTGTGTGTGTGTGTGTGTGTGTGTGTGTGTGTGT
>JBBPDB010000153.1:15443325-15461052 GCA_037974465.1 Brachypetersius altus | reverse complement strand
TGAATGCATTTTCGGGTTTCGAGTCTCAGTGTCCATACAGTGACGAAACCTTAGGAAACTTCATATGAGACCTCAGGACACGCCCCCAATGACATATATGTGAAAACTGAACAATGTGGACAAATGTATTAGGACACACTGTAATGCTATGCTAATGCTAACGCAATGCTAATGCTAACGCTTTTCTAAAGTTAATGCTAATGCTAACGTGATGCTAATGCTAACACAATATTAATGCTAACGCTAAGCTAATGCTAACGTGATGCTAATGCTAACATAATGCTAATGCTAACGTGATGCTAATGCTAACACAATGCTAATGCTAACGTGATGCTAATGCTAACACAATGTTAATGCTAACGTTATACTAATGCTAACGTGATGCTAATGCTAACACAATGTTAATGCTAACGTTATGCTAATGCTAACGCTATACTAATGCTAACGCTAAGCTAATGCTAACGTGATGCTAATGCTAACATAATGCTAATGCTAACATAATGTTAATGCTAACGTTCTGCTAATGCTAACACTATGCTAATGCTAACGTTATGCTAATTCTAACACAATGCTAATGCTATCACAATGCTAATGCTAACGCGAAGCTAATACAATGCTAATGTAATGCTAATGCTAACGTAATACAAATGCTAACATTATGTTAATGCTAACGCTATGTTAATGATAACGCTAGGCTAATGCTAACACGATGCTAATGTACTGTAATGCTAACGTGATGTTAATGCTAACGCTATGCTAATGTTAACGCTATGCTAATGCTAACGCAATACTAGCGTTAGCTTAATGTTAACGTTATGCTAATGCTAACGTGATCTTAATGCTAACACAATGCTAATGCTAACGTGATAGTAATGCTAACGTAATGCTAATGCTAATGCAATGCTAATGCTAACATGATGTTAATGCTAACGCTATATTAATGATAACGCTATGCTAATGCGATGTTAATGCTAACGCTATGTTAATGCTAACGCTATGTTAATGTTAACGCTATGCTAATGCTAACGTGATGGTAATATTAATGCTATGTTAATGCTAACAGTACCTTAATGCTAACGTGATGCTAATGCTAACGCTATGTTAACGCTAATGCTATATTAATGCTAATGTGATGTTAATGCTAACGCTATGTTAATGTTAACGCTCTGTTCTGCATTTGAGCAAGCACACTTTGCATTTTCTATGCGGAAATGCAGTCTAGTTTACCTTTACATTTTCTGGGGTAATGGGTAATGCATTAAACTGAGTTTAAAATGAAATTAAAGTGTTCTGGAAGCATATTTGGGGGCATATTTAGGGTTAACACTGTAAAAATAGGCATTTTAGGCATTTTAAAAATTTTAATCTTTTTTCAAAGATTAAAATTCTTGTTCTTCTTGGAACAATTACTGTTTTTTTTTTCTTCAAAATACTCCCCAAATACATTACTGAAGTGTGCATTATTCACATACACTAGAATACAGTACATTACTGTGTATAATGTGCAGCTTATTGAAGATCATATTATAATTACACTATAGTCTGAAACATATGACTAACATATGGCCTTACATTGTACACCCAAGGTCATCATCTCCAACACTGGAGCTGCTGAGGCAGCAGTATCTTCTCTGATCAGGAACTGATTCATGTGACCAGGTTTTCTGATGATACAGCCATTCTTAGATGTTCACCTTAAATGTGATCTCGAACATGAGCACAGTACCAAATAAACTCAACAACACTGTGCAATGCTGTGCTTCACACTGAAAGTAAAGGCTACAGCGCAGCAGACACCACAAAGCACCCATTGTGCAGTGGATTGAGCCAACAGCCTCCACCAAACTAAAAGGTACGATATGATCAGTCAAGTTGGGTTCAGGGGAATAGGCAGGTGGGAATGAGCAGTGGGCCAAACCACTATGAGGAAGGGCAGGGGGGGACGGGCAGTGGGCCAAACCACTGTGAGGAAGGGGAGGGGGGAACGGGCAGTGGTCCAGATTTACATTTCAGTGCACAGGAATGACTGTGTTATTTGACAAGTAGTGAAATTCTGACGAAACACAATTCATTTGAATCAATTGAAAACATTAATGTTAGTCCCTTTTCCAGGTATGACCCTATAAACCCCCTGCAATGGACTGGCTAGTTCAGGGTGTTTCTCCACCTTTTGCCCTTTGAGAGCTGGGATAGGCTCCGGCATTCTCAGTGACCCTGATTCAGATGGATGACTGAATGAATGATCCCATAAAATGAAGTATGAGGCCCCTTAATGTGTTACATTGACACAGGATGTGTCCTATAAAGTGAGAGTGAATATAGAAAGATGCCAAATGGGGTTTGTGCACACCTCGTATGGTGACTCTTAATTTTGGATGTTGTGTGATGCTTTGTGGTGTCCAGCTTAAATATGTTCTTCTGTGCTATTTGTTCACAATATGCCGTTCTGTTAATTGTGTCCAATGCTGTGCTGTGCTGTAAGTAACACAGGCCTGTACACTATGCATAGTCCCAACCGTGGTTCACCAGATGTTCCAACAAAACCAGGCGACTCGCAAACTTTGGCTGAAACAGGATGTGAAATTGCTTTCACACGTCCACCACAAGCAGATCACATGAACGAGGATCTTCCCTTACCCTTCCCTGCAGTAAAGGCACCTCAAGATATCCCTAAAAGGGCAAGTACAAATGAAAAAATGCCTCCATAAAGTGGGATGAGGATCACCACAGCAACATGGACGCAGGAATTCCACAAACATTGCAACACCATTCAAATAAACTCCAGATGCCTTTGGTTTATTATAACAGCTATTATGTTTCAACCACAGGCATAAATTTCATTTAACAGAGGGAGGGGTATAAAATTTCTCATGAGCAATTTTTGAAGGGGACACAGATAATAGTCAAATTGTACTTATAAATAAAAACAAGGAATTAAAAAAGGTTTAAAATTTTATTTAAAATTAATAAAGACACTTAATAAGAGAATAGAAACTGATTATACAAAAATTACAGTGGGGTCAGTTGGACATAGCACAGTGCTCATTTAGTCAATGCACAACTAAACCATATGCTAATTGTGGCCGTTAATGTTCAGTTAACATTATGCCTGGTAGTCACAAATAAAACAATGCATGGCGTGTTAGTTGCAGTGCACTACAGTTAACACAGGATTTTTTTTTTTTATAGTTTTCTTATAGAACACATTCCTACAGGCCTATAATGTGGTTTCTTTTATCCATTCATGACAGGTACATGTAGCGTAAAATAGCCCTCAAAGCATTTTCCCCCCACATGATTCCCCCCTCATCATGAATATTCCATATAAAAACCAAGATGAATGTAGGTTTACTTGTTTTGGATGGTTAATATTTGCATTGTAGGCATCCCCTTTCCTGTTTCCTAAGACCACTATAAAGAAATTGAAGTTGCTCCAAATCACAGCTTTTATGTCAAATTATACAGGGTGGAACTCCCCTTTAAATTGCAAAGGAGATGCGGAAACTAGCGATTGGTTTTAAAAGTCATAGCAGGGCTGTTTTTGCATCAGTAGGCCCTGCCTGTCTGATTCTGAGCCTGTTTTGTTTGTAGTCTAGCAAATCCATTCACATCTTGCTCATCCTTATGTCTCTCATTTCTTTTTGTGCTCTGTCTAATCCCTGCTGCACTTCAGGAGCTCCCGCTGTAAGCTGATCCCAATCGCCTTGCCTGTTTGAGCAGAAACAGAGTAAATAAAGCACACGTTTAATTATAATCGTTTGATAGTAGGCCCACTGCAAATGCATTTAGCGGCCACTAGAGGGCAGGATATGTTCAAAAAAGGATCAAAAACAGCAAGTCTACACTGACAAAGCTGGAGAAATCCCTGATGTGTTTGGTCTTGAACAGCCTCACTCATCATTTAGTGGGCTCATTAGTGGGGTTAGTGGTTGCTCAGATCGCAGTGAAGTTCACAGTGGCCTAGGAGGTCGCTAGCTTTAGGCAAGTGCATTCATGGCCTTAACCCTGAATTGCTTCAGGGCCTTTCGGAGCTTTTGATGCAACACGGGCTGTTTTCGTTCATCTCTCTATCCTCCCTCTCTCGGACTGAATCATGCCGACACAGAGCAGAAGTGTCATCAGACTGTCACTCGTGAAGAACTGCAGGCTGTTCAGGACCTGCTGCTTCACTTCCTGTGCTGCAACCCTTTGGAAATGAAGGCATGTGGCTCCCTGCCCGTCTCCTCCACTGATGGTTTTCTCGTAGCTTAACTTATTTGCTCCATCATGTCCTTGGTGGTGAGTTATGATGACGTGTTGCCAATTGCAGCTTGTTGCAGCACCTCAACATTAATAGCATAATAGTGCATAGCATGACTGTTCTACCCAACCTGAGCGTATCTGAACTTTTCTCAACAACTGAATACAATCCTGCAGTAAGATCAAGGGCTGCCATTCCAAAGGTTGGGTTACTTATTCAATTTCATTCACTAATGAGTAAGAAAATTACATTACATGTCCGACACTCCCAGACCAGCCTGAAAAAATGACCTCAAGGTGACTGCGACTGCCTTTACTCTACTATTAATAATTAATAACAGAAATGTGAATAAATGGAAAACACTGTTCAATAGTTATTTAAAACTAACTTGCATTTTATGTTCTTCTAAAGAAATCTTCTTTTGCCTCGTCTCCTTGGCATTCTCTCAAGAAGCTCCTCAAGAAGCTTTTCCAAAAGGCTTGAAGACATTCCAGTTTCACAACTTGTGCTATTTATTATGTAGAAGAATATTTGTCTTATAAATAGCTTTCTGGCATTAAAAATACTTATAAAAAACCACATTCAACCAACATTTTGGGGGGGCATTGTGTTACCTAGCTCTCCCCATCATACTATGCCACTGAGCTGCGAAGGTGAAGGCTAGAATTGTATTCAAACAGTTGCTAAAGCACCATCGTTAGACAGTTCAACATGCTTGGAGAACAACTAAAAAACGGGTAAAGTGGTCATTTTTGTCACACCTCAACACACCACACCATGGCACACAGTGTGAATAATGTCAAATTCTTCTCTGCTTTTAACCCATTCACCAAGTGAAGCTGTGGACAGCCAGGAACACTGCGGCCGGGGAGCAGTGTGTGGGGACGATACCTTGCTCCAAGCTCCCTCAATGACACCACTGGCAGCCCTGGGATTCGAACCCACAGCCTTCTGATCGCAGGGACAGATCCCTAACCACCAGGTCACCAGCTGCCCCATGCCAGTTCTGCGAAATCAACCAACAGATGCTCACTCTAGCTAGTGTCATGTTGAGACATGGCAGGAGAGGGAGAACCATCCTACTACCCAGAAAGAGTGAGGCCAGTTATGCTCTCTTGGTTGATGAGCCACGCTAACTCAAATCTTTGACAGTTCTACACAAATTTAGATCCTTGAGGTCAGATAAAGCTTGCTTTAGGGGAAGTACTGTAAACTGAGATGCATAATCTGGGACAGACCCTCGTCCAGGACAGGCTTATTAAACCAGAAAAAACTACATTCTTAAAAGTTAAGAATTTCACAAAAGCAATGTCAGAGATTGACCCTTTCTGTAAATTTGATTTGTGAGTGAAGAGTCCGTATACCAAGCTGTTGGTCAGGATCAAAGTCAAATGTCACCGTTCCTGTCAGTGATCGATCATGTTGCTACACTACACTAATTACTTGCCAATGAAAGCAGAGGAGAAGTTCTGCTGAAAGCCTAAAGACACACACACACACAGGCAAACTGAGCGGAGCTGCACTCCTCCGGACGTCACAGGTTGTAAAAGACGAGAACAGACCGCGTGCGGAGGTAGGGATGGCAGCTCAAGAATGAGTCACCTCAGCGAGATCTTCTACTAGTGCGGAGGGAAGAGAGGAGAGATGGGAGTGCTAACAGGGCCCTGTGCTGCCATCTGCTCCGGACAGAAAGAACAGCAAAGACAAGATAAGGACGAAGGAGACATTAGACGAGCAACTGTCTGAAAGGGAACCCTCAGAGATGTCAATACTGGTAATGGGCAGTATGATATAAAAGAGAGAGAGAGAGAGAGAGAGAGAGAGAGAGAGAGAGAGAGAGAAAGAGTAAGAAAAAGAGAGAGAGCAAGAAAGATAGCAAAAGAGAAAGAAACAGAGCGAGAAAGAGAAAGTGAGTATGATGCAGAGCAAGAAAGTGAAAGAATGCAAAAGAGAGAAACAGAGAGAGGAAGAAAAAGAATGTGGAAGAAAGTGAGGATCATAGAGATAAAGTAAAAGAGGGGGAAAGCAAAGGAGCCAGAGACAGAAAGCGAAAGAACACAAAAGAAAGAAAAATAAATAAACAGAAAGAGAGCAAGTAAGGAGAGAAAGTGAAAGACAAAGCACAAGAGAGAGACAGAGAAATAGAGAAAACAGAAATAGAGGCAAAGAGAGAAAATGAAAGAAAATTGAAAGGGAGAAATCGAGGGGAAGACAGAGAGTGAAATGGAGAGAGAAAGTGAAAGGAAGCGAAATGAAAAATAGAGGAATAATGACCGAGACAAAGCGAAAGAGAAAATAATGGTTTTAATATCAGAGGTGCAGAATGGAAAGAATAAAACACTGGAGAGTTTCTTAAATTCAATACTTGACGTTTTACAACAAATTACATTTTAGAATAAAGACCGCATTACATGCAGAAGGCGCATTTAAACTGGAGCATTAAAAAAATCCCTCTGTTTTCCTTCTGACTGAAATGGGACAGCTAGATAATCGTTGCTTGCTGTTTGTCAAGGAAAATGTTCCCCTTTTGAACATTAATTGGTTGAGATAAAAAAGTGGGTTTTGTTGTGTCCCATCTGCTTCTGAAGATATGGAAATGTGAGCAGCCGCGTGTTGTCAGAGACGAAGATGGCCTGGTCATATCTTTTTGTAGATGTAAAGCTCTTCCTTGGCCGGGGGGCCAAAGGGAGATGAGATAATGAAATTACGGCTTAATTAGGCTGAGCAGCCCGGCACTCAGCAGGCTGTAACCTTGTGCAGATGGAGTGGCTAACATTTGATTCTTTACGGTCAGAGCGAGGCGAGGTCCACGGCCGTAAATTGATTCCGCTTTAGTGGAGGTTGTGTTTTGATCAGGGATTTATCCAATACTTATGTGTCAGTGTCAGCTCTTGGTTTTGTTGACTAGCCAGTAGCAGCAGCTAAAGAACCCCCCAAATCTACTTTCTAATGGTTTAAAGAGTCGATCGGGAGTTGACCCATCTAGTCCAACAATTTTCCCAAGTTCCCGTGGCTGATAAAGAAAGGGATGAGGAAAGCAATAATCAGATCTGAGAAGAAGACTGATCTACTGGCCCCTGGTACTTGAAGCTCCAGAGTCCAAAGAATGAGGAGCAGTTCAGAACATTAACTTTAATGTACAGTATGGTCTACATAATGGTCTCCTTGAAGTTGAACCCTTAGAAGTTGCAGTTATGTGCTGACAAAAACATGGTGTCATTTTATATTTCATATATTTTTACTTCTTACTCATAACCCACTAAAAGATCCAGATCCTGACCTTTGAATAAAAACATACTTTTTATAATAAGAGAAATGTTAAGATTAAATGTTGCTGTTGTGCACTTTTATTATAAGACTACATTGATTACCTGTCTCTTCTAAAACTGACTCGAAGACCCTTGTATTTATATAAATAAGCACCATTTGTTTGTTTCACAGGTCCTTGAAATCATGCAGCGCTGATCCACCAAACATAAAATAAAAGAAATAAAAGAAAAAGATTTTGCTTTTAGAAAGTCTTTTGCTTTTAGCACCAAATATCTGGAACAAAGGGCCCTTAGATATTCTTCAGACTTACACTTTTAGTGTTTAAAAAAGCAGTTTGTTTTCGTTTCGTTGTTTATCCTTGAAAAATATACTTTTTTACCCTAATTTTTAGTCTTTTTCTGTATTATACACGTGTATTGTTACATTTTCTTTTCTCATCTTGAATATGTTTTATACATTTTTATTTGTATAGTTTGCTTTGATTTTCATTCAGTACATTCAGTATTATCATTATTAAATAGTGAATAGTGAAGACTCCTGAGCAATCCATGTTATAACTAATTATGTCTCTATTAGGACGGTCTAATTTCACAAATATCAGCATTGGCACATTAATACCTTTATTATTAACTAAAAATGAACGCTGTTAACACATTTCCCTAGTTTGACCCTTCAGACCATTCACTACAGCCCAGGCTGAATACCTGCTGTTCTTGTTAAAATGCAGTTTTTAAATGACTGCACTGGAGACTTTATGCAAGACCTATGAATGAATCAATAAGCAACACAATAACCAAAGCAACCGCACAGTGGAAAGTTCAGGTTCCCATCTGGACCCTTCACTGTAACAAGAATCTACAAGCTGTCTGACCCAGAGCCAGAGGCTTTAATCGAGATCGAATTTCAATTTTTTTTTACTGCAAATATATAATAGATTCAGTTATTGGATGCCTCATGACAGACTGTTGATGATGAAGACTGTGTTGGAAAAGGCATCATTTTTATGTTCTGGTTCATGTAAATTCTGGTTTTACCTGATAAAAGATAAAAACTAATTTCGACATTATTCTGATGATTATTGTGACATTGATTATGAATAAATCACAGCATTAAATGAAAAAATCTTTAGGGTAAACTATACAGTACTAATAACCGTTAAGGATTTAAATCCCTTATGGTCAATATCAGGGAAAACAGTGCTTTTAGCATCTGCCGGCCACTCAAGTCTGAATGGCCTTAGCCCCTCTGCCGTCACACACCTCTGAAGCCCCAACTCAATGATCCCTCACTTCCAGCACACAGGTGCCTGTGGCTGCACTCAAATAATAAATCATCTAATGATGAATAGACAAGGTGCTCCAGTCCCCCCCCCCCCCTCCTCTCTCCATCAATCACAATCTGTTGTTCCATGTCATCTTTTGTTTCCATGAGAACAAAAGGCGCATTGGCAAAACCATGAATAATCAATGAATTAGGGCAGCGCTGGATGCGATTTCTATTAAGCCCACATCCAGTGTGCGCTGATGTTCCAGGACACGAAGCAGACCAACTGGTATGTTTCCAAACTAATGCAATCGAATCTGGCCGGTGAATCACCCACGAGTGAGACCAGCAGCCGGCTATTTTTACACGAGGTTCATTTAAAGCGGAGTGACAAATTCGTTTTATGCAGAACAAAAGCACATCAGATAGAGGATAACTTAGTTTTCACGGAACGTAGGCAAATGGAATTATTCACCCTCTAAAGAAGCTAAAGAAGACTCCCTTAGAGATCCTCTTATTGGACAGGCTTGATGCTTGGCCTAGGACAGTGCTTTCCAAAGAAGTACTGAAATACCCCTGCCTGGGGCATTTTATACCATTGGTCCAACTACTGAGGTAATTACGCAGCTGTCCTTGAGTTGAAATGTGCAGGACATGGGGTACCCTAGGACTGCTTTGAGACCCGCTGACTTGTGTTATCCGGTTGGGTTAGTTTTGTGGGAAAAGATCACTGGGGAAACTTCTGGCCTCGGTTTACGAGTCTATGAATATACTACGACCAACACAAATTGCTATGATACAATAACAGAATCATTTGACACTTTATAATAATAAACCAAGGAGGTACTTTTGGGGCTGTCTAAGACATTTATGCAAAGAGGCTTCATATTCTGAAAGTCAAGCAGATTGGTGTGTGATTGCAACAAAAGCGTAGCAGGGATGTGCTTGAAAGAAAAGAGACACAAATATATTTCAGTCACGCGTGCCACGTCTAAAAGCTGTCTTGGAGTCTTTACACAAACCCTGCCTTTCCATTAAAACATCCATTCGCACAGTAGACATGATAAATAAGTGTAAATAGTGCACTTTCACCCAAATTAGCCCTTCTCATTTAACGTCTTATTGCTAGAGTGACAGGCCCTTTGATTGCATGGTCAATTACGTTGATATCTTCTCCTTCCCTGTAATTCTAATCCATGTACCAAAGTGTGTGTGTGTGTGTGTGTTTATGTGTGGGTGGGTGTGGTGGGGGGAGCGTTAAATCAAATAGATGTTAAACTGATTTGCCTCTTTGTTAGGCTTTGATTTGCCTCTGTGTTAGGCTTTGAATAATAACATGACTAGCCTCATTTGGGAACCGTTTCCAGCTCCTATCTGTTCCTTACTAGTCGAAGGTCTGGAAGAAGCTTTGGATTTAAGGTGTGAAGAACAGGAGTACTGGAGAAAATGAGATTTCTCCAAGAAACTGCAATCACTATCTCACCGTCATTCTGAGGCATAACCGTTGTTTTACACCTGCACCAAACTTCTTCCCTACCATGTTCTTCTGTCTGACATCCTATATGTCTAACACTGTTTTTTATATTAACCTTAGTTATTGTTCAGACTCCTAGGTTATTACGTTGTAAAAGTGTCCCATTTGTATCCCATCTGGTGTAATCCAGTGGAAGATTGGATCTCTTTTCAGAGTTTTCAGAGTTTTCTTTTCAAAATCTTGGTCAGTCTCCAAGTTCCTTCCTCTTGCTTTGAAGGAGTTTTTCCTTCAGAGTCTCTGTGTTTCCTCTCAGTGGGTCATTCTCACTGTCTTACATAATTTTTCCTTCTGTTTTTCTGTTTGTTTCTTCCTCATGCCCAGAAGTTGTTTCTCTGGCCGCTATGACCCTCAGCTTCTTCTTCCGGGGTCTGGGCCTGGCTTTCGGAAAAGCTGATTCTGGATGCTGAAACATGCCCCTTCCAGCTGACTGGCCTGCAATTTGCAGTGTGATTAGAAAACATGGCCCCAGTTAAAAGGCCCCTGGGTCCTCTCCGTCCGCGGACCGGTCTCAGTCGCTCTGCTGAAAGCCACCCAGCCGCGAAGTGACGGACAGGGCCGTGGAGAGAGAGCAGAAATCAAACGCTTCCCTTTCCGCCTCGGACCCGCCTGGGCCGTGCAGATAGCCACCAGGGCCAGACCTGCATAATTCAAATCCTGCTTGGCTTATTACACTTCCTCCCATGGCTCTGTCTGAAGCTAGCTGCGGGTCGCCCATCCAATTACCTACGGGAAGCAGCAACAGATGCTTCGCTCTTTGTGTGTGATTTTTTTCCCCACCCCTTTTTTCATCCCCATCCCAAAGTCCCTGGACTGATTTGAATGAGCAGGTGTTCTTGGACGTCTTTCGATGGCAGAAGTTTTGTAATGTGCCCTAATGTATATATTCAGAATGGCAAACCATGTGATTGGGACAGAGTTTTGAGGGAAAAGGAACCAGGAGGTAAGACATTTCCTTAAAAAGGACAAGCATGGAATTATATGACAAATGAAAAAATGAAAAGTCATGGTAGAAAATGATAGATGATGCTGATTAAGGCATTCGCCCTGCGATCAGAAAGTCCAGGTTCAATTCCTGCTCCCCGGGCGCCGTGTTCATGTCTGCTCCCTGCTTCATCACTTGGTGAATGGGTTAAATGCAGAGGAAGAATTTCGTGCTGTTCACACTGTGTGCTGTGGTGTGTTCACGTATGACAAACGGTCACTTTCACTTCACTTCACTTTCAAAAGCTTAAAGTTAAAGTTAACTTGGTTAAAGTTAAATGATTCGAAATTTGCGATGAGTATTTATTTATTTATATATTAAAATGCGTAAATCTACTGGGTTTAGACTAAAGAACTGTAGTATTAGTAAAAATACTTGAATCTGGCAGTGATTTCGAAAGTCAGGGAGATGATAAAGATGCAGGTCCCAAACATGAGGTAAAAAAAAAGACTGTCCTATAAGCACTAAAACATTTTAAAAAGGTCAGAAAATGGAAGCGGCCCCCGAGCCAGTGACATAAAACGCAACCTTTTGAGACCCTTAATGATCCCATTTATATTTTCTGAGCTCTTAACACAGTCTGCTGCTAACTTTTTCAAAAGAGTAAAAAAATATCCACAGCTCAACACTAAAGATGTCTCTCACTCAGTCTGTCACTCTCTCCTCTTTCTTCTCTCTCCGGGCGTCAGGAGAACGCTGACCCGCTGGCTGACCCGTGAGATCTGGCGGAGATTTGAAAGCCTTCCACCCTCTCAGACACCGCCTGCTCTCAGGGGATGCGGCCCGAATATTAAGACGTTTGGCGAGAAGGAGGAGAGAGAGGGGCCCTGGGGCGCCAGAGCAGCCCTCTAATCCTCAGCTTGCTATCCTCATGAATCTTTGAAGGAGGTGGTGGAGCTGGGTGTGGGGGGGTCAGACTCGCATCCCAGCTCCGTCTCCCTCCACCTCTGCCTGTATCTAATGGCGGTTATTAATCATGGGTGTGATAGCTCTTGGATGTAGGGCAAGAGGTGTTTAAGAGGAGTGCCTGGGCCAGAATTAAAAGGCCTTTTTTCTACCAACTTTCTTTCTGCTGGATGAGGCCATAGGTTGCCGTCCACTTCTGGGGGGGTGCCCTGTCACAAGGCCAGCTGGAACACTGTGTGCAATGGTAATCATTCTTACATTGGAAAAGTATGTTCACTAAACTTTAGGTAATAAAACGATTAAAGTGGTTCTAAATCAGGTTATTAAGTTCTAGACAGTTCACAAATAAATAATCAGCAGTTATTGACGCAGGCTCACTATTTGGCGAGATAGCAGACTTTTCTAGATTTGGCAGCGTGTTAAACTTCAACAGATACACTATATAGACAACAGTACTGGGCACGTGACCTTTACACCAACAAGGACTTTAATGGCATTGCATGCAAACACATAGACCTTAATATGGAGTTGGTCTTCTATTTGCAGCTATAACAGCTTCCACTCTTCTTGGAAGGCTTTTCACAAGATTTTGGAGTTTCTGAGGACATTTCTGCCCATTCATTCGGTAGAGCATATCTGAGGTCCGACAACTAATGTTGAGAGAAGGCCTGGCTCACAGTCTCTGTTCCAGTTCATCCCATGTCTTTATGGAGCTTGCTTTGTGCACTGGGACACAGTCATGCTGGAATAAAAAAGGTTTTCCCCAAAATGTGTACACAAAGTTGGAAGCATGGCGTTGTCCAGAATGTCTTGGTCTGCGGAAGCATTATGTTTATCCATAAGCATTATGGTTAAGAGTAACTTTTAAAGATTTTTCTTTCCGAAAAAATTTATGGACAATGTGAGAATTCAGCCTGTAATTACAATGTATCTTATATTATTTGTTGTGGCTGGAGCTGTAAAATTTCCATTCAACAGCAGCCCTTTTCAGTCCATCAGCAAATTGTTCACTCGTGGGAGCTCATACTGGTTGAACTCGGTAGAAAAAAACTGAATAGTAGACCATTTCAGTCATAGTTACATCAATAATATTTATTTTTAATATTATTAAACAAATATTCACTGCAAATGTACACAATTTGGCGTTTGAAAAAAGGTTCATTCTGGTTTATTCTCCTTTACATTGACTGCATGGAGTGAAGTGAAGAGTATGTTTGAAATTTTAACAGTGTTATGGTACTACAATAAACTATTTTCAGAAAACAAAGACAATTTAGTTTTTCCATAATATGGGACCTTTAACAAAAGAAGGACCAAAGAATGTGTCTTTTGTAGGTGCTTTGCAGCTTTTGTTCCATGATCAACCCTTACAGGTGCTATAATATATAACATTCGCTATGAGTGTACAATTTATGACTTAAATGTGATTTGCTAGACTCCGCTGTAGCAGTACACCCTACGAACTAGCCTGAGGTTTCATAGATGGACATAAATTTGAAGCGTGCTGAATTCAGTTTATATCTAGAGGCCCATGAATCAACTGAAATGGTCAGATAACAGGGTCTGAGAATGATGCACTGCCTGTAGCTTTCAACTACGCCAATGTGAATTGACTCTACTGGGAACTCAGACTGTTCTCGTATGAGTAGTGTATGTACACTATATGGACAAAAGTATATGGACACCCCTCCTTATTATTGAGCTCAGGTGTTTAAGCCAAACCCATTGCTAACAGGTGTATCAAGCACATGGCCATGCACGCTCCACACACAAATACTGGTAGCAGAATGGGGCGTACTGAAGAGCAAAGTGACCTTGAACACGGTGCCTTCGGCAAAAGTGTGTGAAATGTTTACCCTGTAAGATTTTCCCTGGTCAACCTTAAGTACTAGGGTCAAAGACAGCTCAGCCACAAAATTGCACAACATCCAATCTTACAGAGCAGACAGGAAATTGCTCAATCCTATGCATTTAACCCATTTACCCGAGAGAAGTCGCGGGCAGGCAGTGATGCTGTGCCCAGGGAGCAGTGTGTGGGGATGGTTCCTTGCTCAAGTGCACCTCAGTGGTGACACCAACAGTCCTGCGATTCAAATTCGCGACCTTCCGATCACAGGATCAACTCCCTAAGCACCAGTCCACTTGCTTTAGGCTAATGTTGATGACTGTCATGGGTAACCTCTGCTGCATCAGTCAGTAGAAAGTTATAAACTGCTTTTGAAGGCACTATTACCAGAACAGAGCGTAAAATGATAAAGTCTGATAAATGCCGTAAATGTAAATGTAAATGTAAATGAAATGGTTTCCATGGCTGAAAAGCTGCCCATAAGCTTGCGGTGGAGGGGTGTAAAGCATTTCTGGGCTCTGGAGCACTGGAAATGTGATCTCTGGAGTGGTGAATCACACATCATTATCCGGAAGCCTGACAGACAAATGTTTTTGACAGATGCCTGGAGAACACTATGTAATGTAATTCACAATGTGTGATTAATAGCACAACATACAAGACATTTTGCACAATTATGTGCTTCCAACTTTGTGGCAAGTTTGTGGAAGGACCTTTGCTGTTTCAGAATAACTGTACTCTGTGTACGAAGCCAAGAAGAGCTTGAGTGATTTGCACAGGATCGTTTCCTCAACCCACCTGAACACTTTGTGATGATTGCGACCATTGATCGCAAGGAAAACATTCTAGTCAAAAATGAGTGCCTGACCTCCTGAATACACTTTTGACTAAACTGACACATATTTTCACAAACATGTCTTGTGAAATGCCTTCCCAGAAAACTGTCATAGCTGTCCATATTTTTCGAGTGGGACTCCAAATAAGCTCATATAGGTTATCAGGTGTCCACATACTTTTGTCCATACAGTGTATGTGTGTTACAGTGCTACCTGGCATTGAGAAGATTCTCTGCATATCCAGACAAGCTTGGAGGGGAAGTTCCACAGAGACATGGACAGCAGGAAGACAGGAAGTGGCCATTAGTGACACAGACAGATTCTATTAACTGATTAGGCTTCGCCCTACTTAAGCTCTAACACCTAAGCGGTGAAAAACATGGAAAATGTGATCTAAATCAGGCCTGCGGAGTAAATAGTTGTGCTTCTGCTTCTTTATCTAATTCTTATAGTGGTGATGGGAAGGGGAGCGGTGGAATTCAAAGCTAATGCGAACAGGCATGTTAAACGGTGACAGGATTTGTTGCTCTTTTTCACACTGATGGATTTAGAGCGAAATGAGGTTTCAGTTGTTCTATTGATCCAGTGACGATGGGTCATGCTCCTTGGTTGCACGCATTTTTTTCTGTCTTTCTGAGGTAGCCCCATTATCTTCTGTGTTAATGCAGCTAAATGCAGCAACTTTAACTTAATTAAAATAACCTTAACCTACAACTCTGACCTACAAACAAGCTTTAACCTAACCTTTCACATTTTCAAATAAAAAATGTATTTAAAAATGCCCCACTGTGTTTCAGAACGTTCTTTTGGCTTTAAAACACACTCATTTACACATTTTTGCCCCCTCCCCCTTCTCTTGCTCTCTCTCTCAATATAACCTTCTTTATAACATGCACATTCTCTTGCCTCAATCTCTGCCTCACTTTTTCTCATTTTAAGTCCCTCTTCCTCTACATCTAGTGAAATCCCTCTAGTCCTTGCTCAACTATAACCACTCAGGAACCTTAGGGGGCTTCAAGCAAGGATTTGTTTTTTATCATTTCTTATATTTATTTCCTAGACAAAATGCACCATGGGGGGTCCTGTGTGAAACGGAATTTCTATACCCTGTATACTGTGTATATTGTGGTATTGACAATAAACCTCTTTTGAATCTTGAATCTTGAATTAAGCAAAGGTCCTGAAAACAAGCGACTCAAAGGATTCAGAGGGAGTCCCAGCCACATTTTGATGGATTAGTCACAGAGGGAACTAATTTATTTTCTTCAAACAATAGTTAAGCTAAAACTCAACTGATACTTCTTTCCCTTACTACAAACCCATCATGGTAGATGCCTAAAGGGGCTTTTTTGTTGGTAGCTAGCAAGTAATAGAAACATATATATATATGAAGCAAATGCCTGAAAAATCAAAAACCCACAAGAACACAAGCCAGAGTTGAGTGCCGTAGACTAATGGTTCCCAAACCAACCCTGGAATATGCCCTGCCCATTTTAGTGCTAACACACCCTGTTTCAAATCAAAAACAGATGGATAATTACCCGATTAGTTGGATCAGGGGTGTTGGGATCAGGGACAACAATAAAATGCAGAGGGCACGGGGTCCTCCAGGTCCAGTCTGAGAACCACTGCTATAGATCTTCACAGTCATGACATTATTTGTGATACCAAAGGACCTCCGTTGTTCTATAACTTTTGTATGTAAAGAAAACCTAAAGCAAAGAAGCCCCTGA
Organism: Brachypetersius altus; assembly: GCA_037974465.1. Classification (NCBI taxonomy): domain Eukaryota; kingdom Metazoa; phylum Chordata; class Actinopteri; order Characiformes; family Alestidae; genus Brachypetersius; species Brachypetersius altus. The sequence continues at coordinate 15,444,442 of JBBPDB010000153.1, read as the reverse complement.
ATCAAATGCACTTCATTAGTAATCCTTTTCACCACAAAAGTAGTGCATTTATGTATAGCTCAGCTCAGCTTTGTCAGATTTACTTGAATGTTGTTTTGTTCTAGCCAGTCAGTAAAAAAAGCTTGGACTCATTTACAATACCACTAACGCTGAGAGGGTGATGACTACTATGTGCTTCCTCTGAGTCACATGAACCACCATCTATGTGCTGTTGTTGTAATGCTCAGCACTCTTGGAGTGGAACACTTAATGCCAGGCTGTTATTTCAGCTAACGGATGGTCGCTCTGGCCAGCATCGTGCAGACTGGTGGGAGACAGGGAGGCCCAGAGAGAGGTTCTATCATCAAGGGTACAGTTCATACCTGTTTGCTTCAGGCTATATTTGTTGACAGGGGCGGGGATGAAGCTAATGTTGAATGGGGTTGTGGTTTTTATTTGTCAACAGAGAGACGAAACAGTAAAAAAAATGTGAGGGTTGATGAATCAAACTAATTTCACATGTATGTGTAATTTTAGTATTGGTTTCAGATATAGCTGTGAAACAATAGCTTGGTCATTATTTTCACATTTATCTCTTCCCAATCATGTTAAAACGTGGATGTGTGCGTTGACAAGATGGCTGCTGAGGGATAGACTTACCTGCAGGGACATGGGTGTATCACTATACTTACATACAGCCAATGTTTCACGGCTTCATTAAATACTGACCTGCACACATTTCACTTAGAAATCATCCTTGGTCATTTAATTTAGGCTGTAACTTTTATGGTAACAATACATCGACTATTAACAGAGGTCTCCTTGAAGTTGCTTATTGATGGGCCAAAGCTTCCACTCAATCATACTCTAATACAGTGGTTCCCAACCTGGGGTCCGGGCCCCCTCAGGAGGAGCGCTAGAGATCACAGTGGGTGCGTACAATTTTGTCTGCACTGAGGTTACCAAAATTCCAAAATTATATTTGTACTAGGGCTGTAACGGTAAATGTATTCATATCAAACAGTCACGGTACATGGGTCACGGTTCGGTACATGTCTCTGGGAGAATACACGGTACGACGGAGAAGACGTGACTGAAGTAATACGGAATCACAGAGGGACCAAAAAGCGCAAGTAAA